>JAWQFJ010000619.1:196186-222215 GCA_034096865.1 Theodoxus fluviatilis
TCATCATCATCATCATCATCATCATCATCATTATCGTCGTCGTCGTCATCATTGTCGTCGTCGTCACCACCATCACTACCTGTCACTCGCTGCCCCTTCCTACACCTATCGTCAGCTTGGGCGATTGATTCCTGGGCTCTCAGGAATTACTCCACTCACTTCACCACAAGACTTGCAGGCAGTTTGTTCGACTAGCCAGAGACACCATGAGTGGAAATGTGGGCGAAATCGGCGTAACAAGACAAAATGTATAAGAATTGAATGTAATAGAATCATTAGAAAGACTCTATCTTTAAAAAGCTGATCTAACCGTTTTAACCCCCCAAACCACCCCCCACCCCCCAAAAAACCAACAAAACAAACAAACAAACACACACACACACACACACACACACACACACACACACACACACACACACACACAAACACACAAGCAAAAAACGAAGTCGTTTATGTTTCGATTTCAGACTATTGTTACATCTGCAGATTCCCCTGGGCATCGTAATATTAACGCCCTCTTGTGGAGAAAGTGTCCATGTGCTCAAAAAGTGTCGGACCAGAAATGCATGAAAAAGGTGCACATGTAGATGCCACAGGCACACGTTCTTCTTTGCTACGAATAAAGATAGGTGGGAATCAAATATCGCAATAGGAAAAGTAGATGTTTCAAATGTGGCCAGGGACAGGAAAACGACGACTACATTCGTTTTATTCTCTTTTACTCTATTCATTCTATTTTATTTCTTTTCATTTAATTTTGTTTATTCTATTTCAATTTATTTCATTTCATTTCATTTCATTTCATTTCATTTATTTATTTTATTTTATTTTATTTTATTTTATTTTATTTTATTTTATTTTATTTTATTTTATTTTATTTTATTTTATTTTATTTTATTTTATTTTATTTTATTTTATTTTATTTTATTTATTTATTTCATTTTATTTTATTTTATTTTATCTTATTTCATTTTATTTCCTTTTATTTTCATTTTAAAACTTTATTTTATTTTATTTTATCTTTTTTTATTTATCTTATTTTATCTTATTTCTTTTATCTTATTTTATTTTATGTATTTTATATTTTCTTTCAATATATTTTATCGGTCTTTTTTCCCATTTTATCTGATCTGATCTTATCTTATCTTGTTTTATTTCATTTCATTTCATTTTATTGCATTTTATTTTATTTTATTTCATTTATGTTTTTTATTTTATTCATCTTATTTATTTTATTTCATTTCATGTTATTTTATATGTCTTATGTTATCTTATAGGATATATTATGTTATCTTATGTTATCTTATCTCATCCCATCCCATCCCATACCATCCCATCCCATCCCATCCCATCCCATCCCATCCCATCTCATCCCATTTCATCCCATCCCATCTCATCCTATCTCATCTGATTTCATTTTAGTTTATTTCTTTTCATTTCATGTCAGTTTATTTTGTTTTGTTCTATTCTATTTTGAGGTGGTGGGGGTGATCTATGACTTGTGTGGAGATTAAATAGTCATGTTGAAATGCATCCATTCAAGCGATTCAATCTTCATCACGACAGATTTTTACCTTTATACGTGGACCTTTTCCTCTTTGTTCTTATTTCACTGCTTTAACAAGTGGTCAGGAACCGAACATTGTAGAGCTGAATTGTACTGCCAACCATCAGTCGCGGGAGGCCATGGTCTTTCAGAGAAGCTAGAGCCACGAGCGTCGGTCAGGGCAAGGTTGCCAAAAGTAGAAGGCGTTTATGGGATGGATCGATGAGTCTCTATCGGGGCTTGTTATGCACTCGATAAAGCTGTCACGTCCTTGCTGATCAGCGGATCGATAATCAATCGATCACCGAATCTTGACTTCCAAAAGCAAGGCTGTGTTCGTCTCCTAGCGAGCCTTCTCCAGCATCGGATGCTTAAAACTGATGCTGCACGACTCCAAATCTAGAGATGGCCTCAGTCGAGTATGCCATGCCTGCCTTCTGCACACGGAAAATGTTTATATCTTGTCCGCTCTGGATCGATGAAATTTCTGAGAGAGTAAATTTTGAATATCTCTAAAGCAATATTCTGGTCAATAATTGGCACTAGACATGACAACACGACATTCCAATATTAAACAACGACGACAGTGATGACCATGAAATGATGACAAGGGCGACGACGACGATGATGATGAGGTGGAAGAGACGCAGCAGCTGCTGCTGCTGCTAAAAGAAGAAGAAGAAGAAGAAGAAGAAGAAGAAGAAGAAGAAGAAGAAGAAGAAGAAGAAGAAGAAGAAGAAGAAGAAGAAGAAGAAAAGAAGAAGAAGGAGGGAGGAGGAGGAGGAGGAGGAGGAGGAGGAGGAGGAGGAGGAGGAGGAGGAGGAGGAGGAGGAGGAGGAGGAGGAGGAGGAGGAGGAGGAGGAGGAGGAGGAGGAGGAGGAGGAGGAGGAGAGACGTTCGAGCGAGTGAGCAAGCAAGCAACTGACGGAGTGACTGAGTATGTGAATAGGGCAGTCAGTTATGCTCTGGCAAATGAGTCAGTCAGTCAGTCAGTCAGTCAGTCAGTCAGTCAGTCACTCGCTCGCTCACCTACCCACCCACCCAACCACCCATGCACTCGCTCACTCACTCCGCTAACGCTTAAATAAATGGTCGAAACTGTTCCCAATTAAGAAAACAGTCTAACGGGGAAACTACCGATTAAATTTAACACCCGAGTAAATGAGTGATTGACGAGCAGCCAAGCCAGTGTGGACGCGGAGATTCACTTGTATAATCACTCGCTGTAGACATCAGTGGTCTGATGCATGAAAGCCGACTAGAAAGCTAACTTCAAAGTCGGCAACTATCGATGTATGGTCAGGTTACGCGAGGAACGAGAGAGCGAACGTGTGAGTTGGTTGATAAGGCAGACTATGTGAAAACGTGACGGCAAGGACGGCATTGATGTAGGGTCTCTGGTGACGGTTTAGCAGCCGAGTGTGATTGCACGAGCAGCCGCTCCTGTGAGGACTAAATGACTACGCGAGTCAATACAGCCACCAGTTTGTGTCGGCAGGACAAGCAATTGAAACAATGAGCGCTAAACAAAGCTTATCGTGGCTTCGACCGTGTAAGAAATGATAGATTCCAATACAGAGCGGGTGCGCAAATCGTTCGTGGGCAGTGTTACGTGTTTCTTCTGCTTGCTTGAGGCCGTCGCACACGGCGAAACAGAAACAGTTGTCGGATGATGAAACACACGTTTCCTCGTGGGTGAGCAGACGTTTCAGTGAGTGTTTGCGTCCCTAGAAATGATTTCACGGTCAGGGACCGGTTCTGATCGCCTAGTATTTCAAGTGAAATATTTCTGCCCGTCAGCCAATGGGAACGCTCCTTGCCTTCAACTCTCTCATGCCCTCACACCAAAGACCCTTAGGATCTTTGCTAACACGTCTTTGTTTCCTTCAGTTCGCATGCAAAACGCTCATTTTTATAATTACTGACACAGAAAACTATGACTAAGTGACAGCAGTGATTTCTTACAACTTTATGTAAAACATGTTAATAGTTTATTTAAATTGCTATATTTTTCAAATTGAGATAAGTCCGTGGCGCGAGGCGACTCGGGCCACTGAGAGAGATGCATGATACTTCATTGCTTACCGTGTAGCTGAAAAGTTCAAGGAATTTCACCATGTACGAACACCCCCAAAATGTATGGAACAGAGAGATAGAAACATCCTGATCCTGTTGCACTGTGTACGACATTACACTTTGTTGCACAGGCTTTGAGAGCTGCATGAATGACAAAAGCGTAGAGGCTGAGTCACCGTCTCCAAATCAGGCATGCAGGATGGGGTCAAAGATCCTATATACACTGTGTATATAGGGTCTTTGATGGGTTCTTCGCCGAGAGAGAGAAAAGTGTGGATACTTTCGTAGTTCCTGAATGGAATCAGAGTTTTTCATAATACAAGCAGAAAACCCATCAAAACATGAATTTATCTAGAAACATATTTATGCGTGCATCTTCCACATTCCTCCGTAGCGTAAAACCGTTTCAACTCGAGAAGCGAAAATGATATTTTGTCAATGAAATCTTCAGAGACATCTAATAATATTTTTCACTCGATTGTATCTCCTTTAATTTGGGAATATTCATCAGAAGGGCGAAACATTTCAAAGGTATTTCCAGACATGATCTCCACAAAAGCAGCCCTTCACCCGCGCTAAACAACGTTCGCTATGTGGACGCCTAGAAGTTAGTCAGCAGGCCAATGACAAGTAAATCAAGCTGTTTGCTAGAAGCTTTTACCAGACGGCGATTTAACGTGCCATCCCCCATTGGGGAAACCTTCATTCCCTCAAGGATCTTCAGCAATGTCTGGAATGTCTGGTCGCCTTGAAAGCCACCTCAGTGGGTATCAGAAGGGACGCCTGCCTTGATCTCTCTCCTTGACTTAATCGTTCATAGATTTGTCGGAGAATTGGCATTGAAGTTGTTGATATAAATGATAAGTACATAATGATACGTGATCTGACGAGGTTGCAAATGAGGAAGTTTGCGTACATATGAAGGTGAATGAGTGAGAGAATGTAGGAAAACGAATTTTCGGGCTGTGAGAAAAGGGTCAGAAATCATTCAAAACAACTTTTGGGTGAACACACGCTAAATATATGCAAACTGAATGACACTGACACATTAAGAAATCCCTACAATCACATAAGCAATCACACATTTCAAGAAGAACATGTCTTAGATGTGTTAATTAGGAAGAAAAAATCACGACAACCTCTTTTTAACAGTCTCCAAACAAATCTAATATTTGTGAACTTATGTTTCAAGAAAGATGTGCCACCGACAAGTAATATGTCATCAAGTCATTACGATCAGGTTTAATGCGTGTAAATTTAATGCGCGTACGAGGTAAATAATACAGTGTTTTCTCCTTTCAAAACTTTTCCCCACACCCCTAACCACCCCAAAAAGTAGACAAGTACCATGATATCGTGGTCTGTTTGTCGTGTTTCGAACAAAAACTGGAAATGAAGGTATGCTGCGCATGCGGCGTGGAGGTATTGTTGATGCAAATTCCCCTTAGAATTCGAGAGTTGGCAAACAGGCAAAATGGGTCAGCAGTGATAAGATCGCAATGGAGGAAAGACTAAAGGCCCTCCCCCCATCCCGCCACCCTTCCACCCATACTGCCATCTCCCGTCCCCCCGCCCCTGCAAGCCCTATTCCTCCCCCAACCCAACCCCCCGTCCCCCGCCCCCTCCGCCCCTTCCCCATCCCTATACCAACTCCCTCTTATACCATTCCATCCATCATCATCCAATCCAACTCTCCACCCCTGACTCCAGTTTTACCCTTTATGTGCACCATCGCACCCCTTTTTCTCCCCTCCCCCATCCCACCACAGCTAACCTTAATATCAAACGTATATCCATCATTGCATACCTCACCAACCAAAACTTCCTCTCTTACCTTCGGTTTAACCCTTACATCCATCCCCATTACCTCCCACCCGACCCCCACCCCTGCATGCAAGTTTACCCTAATTTCCTCCCAAACACCCCTCCCCCTCCCCCCTCCCCCCCTCATCCAACCTTCCCCTCTCCACCACTTTTGGCCTTATCTACTTCGAGTCTGCTTTTAGATGGATAACCTCGACCCTCCCTGTGTGCCACTCGTGCAAGGATTTGATTTGGAGGAATGACCTGCCCTATATATAAGTTGCCTGTGGAGGAAAGTTGCAAGCCAAGGTGCAATGCATTGCGAAATACTGCATTGCGTCTCCATAACACGTCACGGCTTATCGCCCAAGACTGAATCCAATGGATTTTTTGGAGTTCATGTAGGATAAGGAATCATATATCATCCTTATCGAGACACACGTGGGAATTGAAAAAGAAGCATGGTTGTTGGGGTGCAAGTGAGTCTTAAGGTAGAGTTGGATCAGAGGTTGCAAGGAATAAAATCTCTCTCTCGCTCGCTCGCACGCGCGCGCGCGCCCCCCCCCCCCCCCCCCCCCCCCCCCCCCCCACACACACACACACACATACACACACGCACGCACACACACACACACACACACACACACACACACACACACACACACACACAGGGGTTAAACTGTTATTATCCCAACACTACACTATAGAAAATGGTTTGAAGATAACGTTTATATACATGTAGTTTTTTCTTTTAAAAAAGATGGACAATGATAGGGAATGCGATACAGGTTTATCATCAGCGAGAGGTTTCCACAGTTTAGCAGCTGTGAATAAAAACGGTTTTCTGAATAGATCCGCGTGAAAATGAGACAGGTGGAGGTGGGTTCTGCAATAAAAGTCAACGAGTGGTTGGTCAGCTAAAACGAGACACGAAGGGGTGTGAGGATTTAGTGCATGCTAGGTTAGAATGGACTTCAATGTGAAGTCAGTTCTCCTATACGGATCAGAGACATGGAGGATGACCAAGCGGACACTGCACAAGATCCAAACATTTATCAACGGGTGTCTCAGACGGATCTTCAGCATTTGGTGGCCTGATCTTGTCAGGAATGAGGATCTGTGGGAGAGAGCCAAACAGGACCCCATCATCACCCAAATAGGGAAGAGAAAGTGGGGATGGATTGGACATACGCTGCGGAAACCACTCGGCAGCGTGACCCGCCAATCCCACACTTGGAACCCTCAGGGGAAGAGGCAAATAGGACGGCCCAGGAACACCTGGCGGCGAGACACTGGGGCAGAGCTGAGGAGGAGTGGCAACACCTGGACACAGATTGAGAGAGCTGCCCATAACCGCGCCTGCTGGAGAACTGTCGTCGATGGCCTATGCTCCAGGAGGAGCGATGGGCCTAAGTAAGTAAGTAAGTAAGTAAGTAAGGTTAGAATGGATGTTGGGGGGGGGGGGGGGGCGGGAGGGGGGAGGGGGGAGGGGGGGGGGAGACAAGCTTTCAGATCTGAGCCATTTGAACTCAGTAAACAGTTGGCTGGCTGGAGTTCAGTAGTCAGTGTTGGATATGCGAGCAAATCGCGTCTCAAATCTGTGTATGTTCATTTTGTGTAGACATTTGATCCAAACGTTGCAGCAACAGTCAAAACGAGACAGTATATTGGCAGTGCAGAATGGCATTTTGCAGTTAGATTTTTGGGGGGATATTGAAATATTTCGTTGTAGCTTAAAACAAAATGTTGTCTGCATTGCCCTTCGGTCTTAATTCATTGTTTTTGTAGGGGATGCATTCGTTGCGTTTTTTAAATAACAATTTTAATGTGTTGTCAAAGAATGTGCGAAATGAGTATAATGACCTTATACTTGACCGATTTAACAAATAATACACTTGTCAGTAGTTTAAAATGTTCCTATGCAAGAAAATGTAACAAGCTGCACAGGTGTAAGCACGGCCTCACGAAAAGTGGAGTTATGCTTGGACTCCAGTTCTTGGAGAACGGAGCAATTGTGGCGTGGTATTTGATTTCCTTGCTGTTGCCATAACCACTGTCTCTTTGGAGCTATTTTCCATTGTGTGCCGGGAGCTGAGGAAAGCTCCCACAATGCAGAACGAAAAACTCTGGATGCAGCTTTGGTCGTGAAGTCTGACACTTTATTGATTTTGTTGTGGTGGTGGTGGTTGCTGTTGTTGTTGTTGTTGTTGTTGTTGTTGTTGCAGCTGATGCTGTTGTTGTTGCAATTATTCTGAAGCAAATCGGACCAATTTCAAAGCGCTCACCAGAAAGATGGCCGTGGGATTTCTAATTTCTGTTGGAATCACAATCCAGACAGCTGGCAGATCTCTCTCTTGCGTGGCATCCCATCGTGTTGAGTTGCAGCAGCCTGGGCAGATACGGTGCAAATCGCCTGCGAGACTCAGAGTGATCTCCCATGGCTTTAGACCTCTTGCGTCACGTTGCCATGACGATACCTTGGCGACGATACCTCAGGCGCATGCATAAGGCGGGATGACACCACTAGAGAAAATCGACTTCGGACGGCACCCAAGAGACTGCTTGCCAGAGGCAATGACGTCAGCCTGGATTGGCCAATCGCTGGAGCGCAAAGAGGGCGGGGACTGGCGCCATTTTCCCTTCGCGGACAGAATCCTGGGTGCCTTGCGAACGGCCCATGCCAAACACGTGGTAACTAAGTCAACAAAGGATTTAAAGCCAGAGCGGCGGGTTCCGCTCTCAATCTGGGGTTTTTCGAACTCGGCGCAGCAGGCCCGTCGCTCCCTCACAGGAAGCTGTGACTCTTCCCTCCGTAGGATATCTCCTTGCCAGCTGACGTCATGGGCGACACCGTGGACATGGTCAACCGCGACCCCAATGGCCTGAATGAACACTGCCGCGTGAGTGGCCTTTGCTTTTCTCTATTTTATTTCCAAAGACTAGATTAGATTCATTTTGTCTTGTCGCCTTTGACGATGTTCCACGTGTCCATTTCTTTCCCTGACGACAACGCCGCTATATATTCCTTCCTAATGAATTACCCGTTGCCCCATCGCATTTTGTCAGAAACTGTGATGACTTTTCCATTTTTTGATAGAGTAAACGGAGAATGAAGCGCAAGGTGGAGGAGTAGTTCGATGGGTGGGGGAGGCTGTTGTGTGGGAGGCTCTAGTGTTGACAGTCAATCTGTAATGCAACGCACAATGACTTCTCCGCATGAGAAAACAGCCCGCCGTGGTTGACTTAAGAAGCTCTTCCCTTGGGACACGTTCCCACTCTAGGTCTAGGTCACACAGTGTGCGTTTTCTGAAAGACCAGTTGATGGTCCATCGATTTCCTCTGCCAGCAATGACGTTTTAACGCCAGTCTTTCCAAATGCAAACGTTGCTGGCTCATTTGGAGAGGTTCTGAAGAAGAAACTATTCTCGTCAAGGCACAGTCTTCAAGAACAAAGATATTCTCGTCGAGGATAATTTGTCATATAATTTTTCACGCCTTTTTTTTCAATGACAGCTCACGCGTCTTCACAAAGCTTGTAATAAGAACGCTACGTGCGTTCCCTTTACGAACGTTCTTGGCAAACATCGAGCCATGTCTTTGAATGAAAATGCTCTTTTGCGCAATGAGAAATCACCATCTCTCTCTAAAAACCATCTTTGTGATTGGTTCTCTTGCCGGTGATAGATCTCAAACGAGCGTACTCAGTGAGAAAGATTTTTCCACAGATCGCTTCAAACTTTGAGGAACAATTCCACTTATTGGGGGGAAAAGTTTTACCGGGCTGTCAATGGTCAGTCCACCAGCAGTGTCGTGAAGGGTAGCCACCGTTAAGCCAAGCGGAGAGGAAACCAAGCATTTCAATGCAATCTGATAAACGAATTCAGGGACGGTAGGTAGGCAAGAGAGCGAAGGGTGTCAGACACTGGGTCAGTGGAAAGAGATGTTTAAAACAGGAGCATGGCATCATGGGGGATGTGGCGTTGACACGCGAGGTAGCAGAGTTGCTGGGGAGACAACTGGGTCACAGGGCGCTGAAAGGGCGTCCCGGTCCAAGCACCCATCGATCTGTTGTGTGTCTGTGTACGTGTTGCATGGCGACGCCTTCCTATTTTGCAGCCGACCTTTTTACAATCGGTGCAGGCGATCGCCAGGGGAGGTCTAATCAATATTGCATAGTGATCAAACTTGATCTCGCTACAGCCTGTCTCGCTGTCCATCTCCTCTAGGCAGTTTTGTTCACGTACACTCATGCCCAAGATTGCTTTGCGATTACCTTAGTCATTTCAATTTTATTCAGTTCAATTCAATTCAATTAATTCAATTCAATTCAATTCAATTCAATTCAATTCAATTCAATTCAATTCAATTCAATTCAATTCAATTCAATTAATTCAATTCAATTCAACTCAACTCAACTCACTTCAATTCAATTCAGTTCAATTCAAATTAGTTCAATTCAATTCAATTCGTTCATTTTAATCCAATTCCGTTACTCTGTTTAACAAGGCTACACTTGATACAATAAAAGTCCACCTTCCTTCAATGTTCATGTCTCTCCATCATGAATGCAAGGAAAATATTTTTTCATCAGAATGATTATACGTCACTCTCTTGAATGACTGGATCTGTCAACAATGCAATTTCAATGAACAGAAACTATGTATTCTATTGCGCCTGGTAGGAGTCTGTATAATTTCAAAACAGCAAAAAGCCAAACTCCCACCCCTTATTCCTCTCCCCCCTCACTTCCTACGACCCCCCAGCACACCCAGCTCCCACCCCCTTTCCAGTTTCGAGACCATAGAGCATAGCTTCGTACGGGTTTGTTTAGAGAGGCCTTTGATCAATCAGTGCACCTGTTGGTATAAAAAAAAAACTCTGCCTCGACGCTTCACCGCTTTTGATTGGTGTTGCCGCACGGCTGAATAACGAATTTGTGTGCGCATGGTCCTGGTTGCCAAGGATGTTGTGTGTCGTTCCCAATCGCTCACCGATGCTTCACAAATCAATGCGCCTTGTAAGTCAGCCTCGAAGCGATCGAATGAGCATCCGTATGCTCCCGGTATTGAAATTTGAACATGGCAACCTGTTCTCGTGCAGATTATGGCTGCTGCATCAGAATTGGCTGCAGTTGTTACAAACTACCGAGACGGGGAAAGTTTTCATTCAAGTATTCAGACTGAACATAAAAAAACACCAATTCAAGACAGAAAGAGTGAACGACAGATGAAAATTCGTAAAAGAAATGGTGGACGAGAAGTATGACTACAACTCCCGAGTAAGAGAACGAACGAACGAATGAACGAACTAACGAACGAACGAACGAAAGAACGAACGAACCAGTTTATTTGTTGGCTTACGGCCATATCACGTTGAAAACACCGGTTCTCGTCTGATCACCGAAGCTAAGCAACGTCGGGCCCGGTTAGTATTTGGATGGGTGACCGAGTAAGAGAGAGGATGGGAGAGAAAATAAAATCGAAGGAAAAGGAGAGACAAATGGTGGGATCATGACGACGCTTTTAAAAGAGCTAGGACAGGTGCATGATATATATATATATATATATATATATATATATATATATATATATATATATATATATATATATATATATATATATTCGTATACGTATACATGTAGGCTTCAATAGTGGAAACAAGGGGTGAAGGCAAATAGGAGGGTGACCAAGGAGGGTGGGGGTGATAAGCGGTGGGTTACGGAGGGGAGGGAAGACAGTTTACTTCCATCACAGGAGGACTGTTAGGCGTGTGTGATCAAGAACGGGAAGACGTTATTTCGAAAGCTGCACCTCAGATGTCTTTCATTGTTCCTTTTGTCGAACGCATCTAACTAACCCCCAAAGCCTTCCTTTCCTTTCCCCTTTTTCTTCCTCTTTCTTTCTGCCTTTCCCTCATTATTTTCTCGCCTTCGATCTCTTCTCCTGCGCTTTGCATTTGTTTTCGTTGTGTCTTTGTCACAGTTTCTGCTGTGGCCTTCGATGTCTCGTCTCTTCCTTGTTCGAGATTGCTCAGTCTTTGACACTGTCCTATGCCTCAAAACGTAAGCCATCACACAGCATTCCGATTTCCACTCCACTCGCGGCATGGGTCTGCAGAGACAAGACTAAGATGCTTCTTTCGGTTTTAAAACAAATTAACCCTTTTCTTAACCGCATGGACGTTTACATTACAGACTTTGCCAAATGTTCATAGCTAATAATTACCAATGAATAGATTAGGTATCAACCAACTTGCTGAATGGCTTTCGCGAGTTTTTGCAAGAAAGACTTGTTCTAAATTATCAATGACAGCCTTCTGACTAAAAGAAAAATCGACCCTTGGTTAGGAGACTTTTAGAGAATATCATGGCACGAACCATTAACAAATATACAAGTCCTTGGGTTCCAGCTCTTAATGTGAAATTCCTGCAGTTCGGTTTTTTCATTTTTAGTGTAATTCGACATTTTCCTTAATGAATTTAAAGATCATCTGCAATGATTTCAGTATTATATAGATGAAATCTTCCTTGATCTCTGGCTGAAGCAAATGAACGTTTCTGAAAAAGAAACCACGGTTAAAGCTGTACCTGCCTGTACTGTGAGAAAGACGCCGTTTCATATCTAAATCAAAGCAATGACAAATCTTAAAAGCATCTTTTTCTTGTCTCTGCAGGCCCAGTTCGAAGACATCTTCGGAGAACCGGAAAACCCACGCAGCATAGACTGCGTGTGGAAGAACTCCTACTGCTGCTTCAACTTCGGCATCAACTGCTGCTACAAGCTCCTCACCGCGGTCTGCGGGCTGCCCTGCGCCCTCTCGTGGGGCTGCAGCTTCGGCATCATCGTTTGCATACACGTCTGGGGCATCACGCCATGCTTCACCTGCGTCAAGCTCAACTGCGGCTGTGCGAGGAAGTTCTACCAGGCCTTCGTCGACTGCTACTGCGGTCCAATTTGCGAGACCTACGGCCTCTGCTTCAGCAACATCCGGGTCAGGAACGGAAGCCTGTAGTGCGCAGGCGCGGTATTCTCCAACCGGGCCTGTGAGTGACGTCATCAGAGTGACATCGATCCTTTGCCAGACGACTCGGATTTTCGACAAACAACTTTTCGGACAGTTTATTTGAAGACTCGAAGCCCGCCGGTCCAAACATATCGCAGCAAAAATATGCTCAGTTCTCCATTTTCTTTGTCGATGCTGAAATTTGTACTATGATGTAGTATTATGTACATTTCTGAGGGAGGAGTGACCGCAATCCGTCCAAAATTTTCTTTAATTTTGTTTTCACGTGTGGAGATATACTTGTACATGAATTTTTAAGGGACCACATTGTTGGTGTGATATCTACTTAATCGAAAAGTGGATATTGTGCAAAAACACCGCCTATCTTCTGTGATAACAATCTTGTATGATTGTGTAATAAAAGTTCTTATTTTAGTCTTTTTCTCTGTGTATTGCAATGACATTGTTGTCTTCGATTAGGGTTATGCGTGTGCGTATATGTGTGTGTGTGTGCGTGTGTGTGTGTGTGTGTGTGTGTGTGTGTGTGTGTGTGTGTGTGTGTGTGTGACGGAGACGGGCTGAATAGCTTTCCGAGGTGTCTAATTTCGTTTAAGTGGGTTTTTTGGGGTGTAGTTTTTGGTTTTGTTTTTAGTTTTGTTTGTTTGCTACGGCAGTAATTGATCACAGTTTATGGCCAGAACGTCTTCAAGAAAAGTCAACGGAATTTCTCATTTACATCCATTCCATTTTTGGCTTACAAGTTGATCATTTTCCAAAAGCCACCACATTAAAAAATTAGTATACCGCCTCACATATTCCAGATAACCAGTCAAGTCACACACTTTTGCTTGAAACAGTTTGGGCCGGCTGTGAAGATCCACATTTCCCGCACAAAATCATTCAAAATAGAAACACCACAACCAACTTTACAGATCTAGCCACAGTTTTCCTGTCATCTAAAAAAATAAATCCGTGAGAATATTCTGGCAATGGTGGGATCTCTACATTCAAAGATCTAGGAGAGCACTCAGTCAAAATCATTGAGAGGGTGGCTAAAGTTATGCAAAAATCCATCATTGAGTTCATTTGGCTGAAAAAAGTCAGTTCCAATTTGTAATTAATTAATTGTTGAAAACCTCACCTGGAAAAATCGAAAAAGAGGAAAGTGACGTCATGTAGACTAGTCGCTTCAACGCACGGCGTCTGTCCATGCAGTTTCCGCGAGCGGTGAGTCTACACCGGCAGTTTCACTAAAGAGGAAATGCAATGGCGTTGAATGCGCAGTTGCTGAATGTTCCTTGAGAAACTCAGATGGAGTGGGGGCGCTTAGATTTCCGCGTGACGAATCATGAAACCCCCAGTGGATGCGCTTTGTACGAACATGCCGTGCAAATTTTGTGCAAACATCATTCTCGGTCGTCTGCAGCAAGCACTTCGCTCCCGATAGCTACCCACACTCCATTCTGTAAACCCGAGTCAGTAGTATTGACTCTGGCACAGTTCGCAATGAATGCGTAATAGGCTTGACCCTTGGCATTACAGCCTTGCGTCAAAAATAGTTCGTTCTGATACTATTTTTCTCTCCACTTTTTACAGAAATCATTCAGATGTAAAAACTTGGTTCCATTTCAACAGAAACATTTTATTGTATCGAATCAACGCTTGTTTGTTGTCTCAACAAGAGTAAGTTAAGAATTTTGTGCGAAATAGTCTTAGAACTACTTTAACGGCGTATATCAGGGAGCACATCGGCTATCCCACAAGCCTCTCGTGTGACCTCCGCTTGCATAAATTGGCCAAAAACCTTCCATCACGTGATGTGAACTGTGCTAGAGATACTTTTGCCGGTAGGCGAAATCTCTAGTTTACTAGAATGCCCACACTCATACCGGCTGCAGGAGGAGATGGGATATCCGGTGGGGGGAAAAAAAAGCTACTACCGAAGGAAATTCCATCCATACATGAGCATGACCGATCGCGACCGACGACTGATGCCGGCCGAAAGTTCGAAGAGCGACGAATGCCGATGCCTTGGCAACTTCTATGAGTACAAGTATTTCGACGTGTCAAGCAGCCACAACCCCAGTGACAACGGTCACTTGCACTCTTGCATCAAGTGTTGTCTCTCTAGTGTCTCCTACACTTGGTGTAGCACGTGTTGGTGGAGCATCTTACACATATGCGTTTTTGAGTAAGTGTTGCAGCCTGTGTAAGGCAAACTAGGAGAGAAAATATTTGCATGGAATTTGCTCATTGCTGCATTCTCTCTCTCTCTCTCTCTCTCTCTCTCTCTCTCTCTCTCTCTCTCTCTCTCTCTCTCTCTCTCTCTCTCTCTCTCTCTGTCTCTCTCTCTCTCGCTCACTCACTCATTAGCTCGCTAAATGACGATAGTGACGATCAGTTGTGCAATACCACGAAACTGATGTACGCATACATAAAGTGTAATCTCCCTTACCATGATGTACTGTGAAGGCGTTTACACAGACTCGAATAACTTGAAGGCTCTTCGATGTTTAGAAACTGTTGTTCGCCTGATTAGTCATCTGCATCACTGCAGTAGGGCTCATTCTGGTATGGTTCGGGTATTGGAGGACATTCCTCCTCATCGTATCGCTCGCTTGAAATGCTCTCAGGGTCGCTACTCTTGCAATCCATGTCTAACGTGTTGTCACAATCGCTTGGCTCAGCTATGTTTCGGCTTGAGGCCATTTGTCAATGTGACGTCATAAAACTTGCGCATGTGCACTGAATTGCTTGATGAGGTTTTTTCGGCCGCGTGAGAATGGGCTGTTTTACAACGCATTAGCACGAAAACAAAATGTGTTATACTTTTGTGAAGTTCATCAATACATTAGGTTATTCAATATCGTGTAAACAATAAAACTCAAGCACGCTCTCCTAGATCTTTAAGAGAAAATAAGGCGTCTGCAGGATCATAGAAGACTTTTTATGGTAAAGTGTTCTTGTTTAAGTCGCAGCAGCCAGCCGATGGCGTCACATAGTAGCATTATGCAGTGAAACACCGGTAGTCGTTTGTTTTTGCTGTGGCCATGCCTGTGGTAGTCTGCAGACTCCTTTGGACTCCGGTGCTTGACCAAAGGTGTTCCTGCTCGTCTCATCACTTTGATGACGGCATGCACTCGACCACAAGACCACTCAGACCATCATGACACGAGTCCAGATGGGCAGTGTGTGCTTTGAAGACCATGCGTCCTCCAGTATTGCCTACATGGTTGTTGCTTTGGTGTCGGCATACCGTAGTCGTCCTAATCGTGGAGATATGCTATTTATCTGTGTGCCGAAATGACTTATGATCACCAGTGCCTTAAACCATTCGGATTTACAGTGTCTGTGGATCAGGAAAAGTGAGAACATTTACACAGAGACAATCTTAAATGACAACTTACATGCACAACAGATACCCTTTTAACCACGCGAGACCCATGGATTTAACGGTGAGACTACGTTCGAGACATAATCATTACTGTTGATGAGAAAGTATCAGCAAAGAACGTAAGTTACACAAAGAAGGCGCATCCGAGGCTTTCCCTATACGAAAAGTGATGACGCTTGAAAAGTAGCGCCCTCAAGCGGCTGTGGTGTAGAGCAGATCAAGGGAGGTAAACAGACCACAGTGCAACATGTAAATACAGACGATGTTGCGCGAATGTATCGGCGTGTTCTCATTAATCCCGAGCACATTTGTCAACAAAATTACCATGTAATTTGTAGCAAAATGACTCCCTGGAATAAAGCTGGTATTTATGCACCTTTTTTCCTCGTCTACATTGTGATATAGAGCTTACAGTTGACACGGAATTGGTGAATGAACTTGTAAGTTGTCTCTGCGAACGAGGCCTATTCACAAAACGTCGACCCAGATTTGTACCGGTCCAATCAGACTGAACAAACATTGAATATCGATGCAATTGATATTGCTGTTTTGTAGTATCAAAAAGTCAAATCAGGTAACAGAACAAAAGACTGTTGTTAGTCTCTGCGACATCTTTGCATTTCTTTCTCCCCTGTAATCTGTCCTGCATACTCTCTTTCCGTCTTTTCTAGTATTTGTTAAGTTACAAAACGCAAAACATAACAAATTCTCACCATTTACAAAGTGATCCGAACAAACATATCAATCTGCCTTAGTATCAAAAGTGAGTGACTTCAGGTTCAGTTGAGCGATCCACTCACGGCGCCTTTGAGTTGTGAGATCCAGCATTTCCTTGCCTTTTCGCGTTGCAGCACGCGGTACAACAAAAAAAACAACGTCGATCATTCTCTCTGTCATGCTGATTGTGGCAATTCTTCACACGGCAGGAGGTCACCATTGTAGAAACAAAAACACTTTCTGCTCCAAAAACAGTCGTGTCTTTCACAGATTTTGTAAGCGACGCGCCGTTGTTTCCCTAGAAGTAGGAAAAGATCACTCTGTCTTCCCGAGTGTGTCTCGATCTCGACAGAGCTCATAGTCTGCCCCACTGACAGTCATCACACACACGTAGATCCGCCGTAGACCCGAGTCTCAACTGTGCAGTGTTCCATCAACTGTAAAGCTTCGCTTTACGCTGACAATCCTTGCTTCTGCTGTACAAACCACCACTACTGTTTACACAGTAACTATGCCTGGTAAGGTGAAGGGTTCTTGTAAGCAATTTTACTGTGAAATACAATTTAAAAAGTCAGTATTACTCTATATGTTTACTGCAGCACCACCACAGCCGCTTGGGGGCGCTAACGTCATTCGTTTCGCACAGACGCGTTATGATCGTTCTCTGTGTACTTACGTTCTTTGGTATCAGCACCAAGATAGTGTAAATGGGACATACATTTCTTGCCGCTGCACACGTTTTTTCATTCAGAACGGTGCTTTTCAACGTCAGCGAATGCTTCATGACTATCTCAAAACTCAGCTGTTACCATCCCAATTAGTCATGAAATGTCGATTGGTAATTCGTGCTTCTATCTTCTGGTTTTCATCTACACCACGGTCCACCAAGAAAATTTCAGTAAGCACGTTGTTCAACTGCATAGTAGACATAAAAACTACCTTGGTCGCCATTGTATCCCAGCATTTTTGAGTCTGTGGAATCAGTTCATTTTTAGGAGGAGGGGGGAGAAGGAGGAGGAGGAGGAGGAAAACAAGAGGATTAAAAAAAGAGGAGGAGGAAATGAATAGGAAAAGAAAAAGAGGAGGAGGAGGAGGAGGAGGAGGAGGAGGAGGAGGAGGAGGAGGAGGAGGAGGAGGAGGAGGAGGAGGAGGAGGAGGAGGAGGAGGAGGAGGAAGAGGAGGAGGAAGAGGAGGAGGGTGAGAGAGGGGAGGGGGAGAAGGAGGAGGAGGGGGAGAAGGAGGAGAGGGGGGAGGAGGAGGAGGGGGGGAGGAGGAGGAGGAGGAGGAGGAGGAGGAGGAGGAGGAGGAGGAGGAGGAGGAGGAGGAGGAGGAGGAGGAGGAGGAGGAGGAGGAGGAGGAGGAGGAGGAGGAGGGGGGGGGAGGGGGAGGGGGAGGGGGAAGGAGAAGGGGAAAGGGGAGGGGGCGGAGGAGGAGGAGGAGGAGGAGGAGGAGGAGGAGGAAGAGGAGGAGGAGGAGGAGGAGGAGGAGGGGGGGGGGGAGGGGGAAGGGGGTGGAGGAGGATCTAAGAAAAAGAGAGAGGGGGGAGCGGGGGAGGGGAAGGGGGTGGAGGAGGATCTAAGAAAAAGAGAGAGGGGGGAGCGGGGGAGGGGAGCGAGGGGGAGGGGAAGGAGAGGGAGAGAGAGGGAGGTGGGGAGGGAGAGGGAGGTTGGAAGGGAGAGCGGGAGGGGGGGGGGGGAAGAGAGAGAGAGAGAGGGGGGTAAGGGAGGAAGGGAGGAGAGGGAGAGGAAGAGAGAGGGAGGTGGGGAGGGAGAGGGAGGTGGGGAGGGAGAGCGAAAGGGGGGGGGGGGGGAGAGAGAGAAGAAGGGGGGGAGGGGGGAGGAAGGGAGACACACAGAGAGAGGAGGGGGGGGGGAGAAAAAGGTGAGAAGAAATAGAAAGAAGAGAGAGAGAAGAGAGAGAAGAGAGAGAGAGAGAGAGAGAGAGAGAGAGAGAGAGAGAGAGAGAGATAGATAGAGGATAGAGGAGAGAGATAGAGGAGAGAGGATAGAGATAGAGAGAGAGAGAGAGAGAGAGAGAAGAAGAGAGAGAGAGAGAGAGAGAAGAGAGAGAGAAGAGAGAGAGAGAGAGAGAGAGAGAGAGAAGAGAGAGAGAAGAGAGAAAGAGAGAGGAAGAGAGAGGAAGAGAGAGAGAGAGAGAGAGAGAGAGAGAGAGAGAGAGAGAGAACGAATATAATGTATCGGCCACCGGCCCATTACATTGAAACGCGGACAAATCGAATCAAACGCGAACAAGTGCTACGTACTGTCATCAAAACCTGGCACCCAATTTTGGCAAACACGATGTACATGATTTGCACAGGAAAGCGGTATCCGTCATCAACAGTCATTTTTTCGTGCAGACTGTGTCGGGAGCTGTCGTGTTGGCGGGGCTCAGCGTTATCTCGGCTCTGCCTTCGTTGATTATCATGTCGCGTGTGCTGGCAGGCGAGTCTGAAGCACATGGAGCTAGAGTCGTCGTGGTGGCCCTGTAGCGGCCAAAACAGTAACCTGGCCAAAACAGTAACCGGAAATCATCGCAGAGTTATCTGCTCGGCTCTCTCTTTATACGATTTACCGCTCCTGCACCTGTTCTTCGCATGGAATATATTCCGACAAACGACGCATTAGTTGCTTTACGAGGTTTTGGTGCATTTGTGTAGTTTAACACATGATGTAGCGTTCAAAAAAGTTTTTCCCCGTGCAAAGCCGTCTCCCCTGCCGGAAATAATATGGGAGTCACCTCCCTGTAGTCTATTTGTAGTCTGGTTTTATAAAACGCGACCGTTGACTGACTTGGCACGCCCGGGGAGTTATGCTAAGATCCGGCCGCGTTAATATATCTGCGTTTTGTGACAAACGTCTTGCTCGGCGGTACTGTACTCCATGCACCTTAACGGTGCGCGTGATTCGGGTGTAATCTTAAGCTAAACGACGTTCCGAATGTTTCCGACTTCGACCATTTCAGCAGCGCCAATAAACTTAAGATTACACCCGAATCACGCGCACCGTTAAGGTGCATGGAGTACAGTACCGCCGAGAAAGACGTTTGTCACAAAACGCAGATATATTTACGCGGTTGGATCTTAGCATAACTCCCCGGGCGTGCCAAGTCAGTCAGGCGGAGTGGCGGGTGCCGTCTCTTTTTAGAGTTGAATTTTCAGCACGTCCCGAGCAGATAACTCTGCGATGACTTCCGGTTACTGTTTTGGCCAGGTTACTGTTTTGGCCGCTACAGGCCCTCTACGATGACTCCAACCGGATCTTCTTGAGAGCCTGGTCAATATCAGAGGGCCGATCAGTAGATGTACGGCTCGTAGGTGGGAGAGGAGGTGAGAGAGAACCAATTTCGATGAGCGTGATTGTTATTGCTGACATTTAGTGCAGAACACACCCCGGTCACTCCTTCCCGTGTTGTATTCTCTGGCGAGTCAGAGCCTTTGACAGAGAGAGAGAGAGAGAGAGAGAGAGAGAGAGAGAGAGAGAGAGAGAGAGAGAGAGAGATTGATTGATTCTTTATTTATCAAGGATGTAATTTTAGGCATTTCTGCCTATCTTACAAATTGTCCTTGCTCATAAAGAAATGAAAACATGGATAATTAAGACCAAAAAAAAACACAGTAGCTAATCTATGTACAACAGTTGGTAAGGTATATGAAGAATATGATCAACAATGACAAAGATTTTAGTAGATGCCTTTGACAACTGCCAGCTCAGTGAGTCTTCAAGTTCAAGCAATACGTGTCATATGTACAGGCGACAGCATTGAGATCATCTGAATAGATAATCACGTATGGATGCTTTAAAAGACTTCATGGAAGTATTGTTCCTTAGGTACAATGGGAGTGTATTCCATATACCTGAATATGTAATACTGCCTTTGTTAAATGTCTACTCTAGGTTGTAGAATGAAAGTGTTGCGAGATACTGAATGGCTTGTTTGGGGACGATTGAAGAGATCAGTAAGATACTTCTGTGCTCGTGAATGAGCAATTTTGTGCATAAGGATGCATTTATTGAGGACGAGGTGTTTTTGGAATGGTAGTAAGCCAATATTTTTTATCTTTTCATCCGTAGACAATGTTGAGTCGGAAATAATAAGAGAGAGAGAGAGAGCAACAGCAGCAACAAAACATTCTGTGACTATTGATGACCTCACCCTGCTACAGTTTCTTCACTGATTGCCTTTGCATGCAGTTCACTCAAATATCAATGGGCACCAAAAAGTCAAAAGTATTTTCAGGCGCTGTCCATTTCAAGATACCACCTGACTACAGGGTAATCCTTTTCTTTGCAACGCGCTGAAATTCATATCAGCCCTCCTGGGACAGAATGTCATACGGGTGCTCCATTGTCATACGTCTTCAATGCTCAGCGTCTCAATGTTTGAGACTCTCACCTGATGAAGGAGTGATGCTGCGAAATGTTGTGGAGAACGTAAGAACCCTGTTGGCCACATTCTCCCCTCCGAGTTTCTTGTCCGATTAAGAGTCCAACTCCGGCCCACCTCAAGGTATCCTCCTGAAGAGTGGGAATATGGGACATTGGACCGCATCTGAGATAAGGAGAATGAGAAGTCTACATCAAACTATGCCATGCAAACAATGTAGGTATGTCAGTGAGGCCATTTTGACGTCTGCGCAGAAGCGGGTAAAAGTTGTTCCGGTTTTGGGCGGGCTTGCCAAACCGTGTCAACTAATAAGGCTTCTAGTGAGTTGTCTATAGCTTGGTTGTCAACCAAATTTGGTGACAACAAAGTATACGATAAGATGAAGCGACGTTTTTTATTCGTAGCGCTCTCTTCCGGAAGGGAAAAGAAAAAGATTAGCGGGAACATCAGCTCTTTAAAAGGTATGATAACATTTCTTACAACAGTTACAAAGGACGTCCAAAGTAATAAACGTCGATAGATTATCATTTCAAGATAATTTTTGCCAAGTTTTATCGGTCTGAGTTGTTTAGATCAGTAGAAATTTACGTTATGCGGATGATCATGTGACGGCCATTTTTCATTTTGACCGGTTTTCGGGTGATGACAAGACTGAATGTATGAGCACTTTGACTGTTGTTTTCAAAAAACAAACACGTGAATATAGTTAAATGGACATCTTTGTGATTGTTTCTGGGCATTTAAAGTGGCTCTAATCCCTTTTTTTAGTGAGAAAACTGTTTTGGTGATCAACAGGTACACAGAGGTTCTTGTCACGTGACCAAATCGTAGTATTTTGATTGGTGGATTAGGTCTTTGCTGTCTGCTACATCGTTTATGTCGTGGTTTGTTTTGTTGTTTGTTTCCAGGCCCAGTATTTTTCCGTCTGTCAACACTTGGTTAGATCATCTGCATGATATAAGAAGCCCACCTGCCAAGTTGTGAGATAATTGAGCAAAAAACAACGGAGTTCTGGTCATTTGTAATTCAAAACATGCAGGTACACATAGGTTCTTGTCACGTGACCAAATCGCGGATTAGGTCTTTGCTGTCTGCTACATCGTTTATGTTGTGTGTTTTTTTTTCCAGGCCCAGTATTTTTCCGTCTGTCAACACTTGGTTAGATCATCTGCATGATATAAGAAGCCCACCTGCCAAGTTGTGAGATAATTGAGCAAAAAACAATGGAGTTCTGGCCATTTGTAATACAAGACAGAGAAATTTGGGAACACTTTTCTTCACAAATATGTTAATCTTTCAAATAAACGTCATTAAAAAAATATCAACCGATTTTAAAATGGTTTTTTCTACAATGTTTCTACTTTTTGTGCTTTTTAATGGCGTATTTGAATCCTCCACCCCCTCCAAAAAAATTTCATTGTGACATACCTAAACAATGTTGAGATATCTGCGAAGTGGCGTGCCACTCAAAAGCACTCTGGTTGCAATCCTCGATGGAACAAAGATAAATGCACTTCTCTGCATTACATTTGTTGAAGGTATTTAGTATACCATTACCTGAGAAATAAACCTGAGGCCAAAATCATCACCCGGTATTGTCGTTGAGGAATCCTTAATGATGAAATTACGTAGTTTGTTATGCAAATGAGTGATACTTTTGAGTGTTATCAGAGCTTCTAAAACTCAACTGTCAATAGAATTTAGATGTTGACTATTGCTGAGAACTCACCACCAGTACACCCAAACGCCTTCAGTGATGACAGCAAGAACTTGTTGACATTTCTCTGTTATTTCTCACCACAAAGGAGTTGATCTTTCTCTGGCTGACTTGGACAAACTGAAGATGTTTAGTGATATGAAACGGACCTTCGTGTTGACCAGGGCGGGCAAGAAAGAGTGATACGCGCGTGATAAATTGGCCATTAGTACAGAAGTGAACAGCTAAAGTTCGATAATGTTTCGGTTACACTTTGTCCCCACATACCGTCCACATCATGTGAAGTTTTTGCATAGGTGTGTGTGTGTGTGTGTGTGTGTGTGTGTGCGTGCGTGCGTGCGTGAGTGTTTGTGTGTGTGCGCGTGTGTGTTTCCTCTGTTTCTGAGCACATACACAAATTGTGGCTCCCCAGTGTTTAGTGCCCGAAAGAACGAATACTGTCTGTAAATTACGAGTTTATCTACTTGAGGAAGACGATCACAAACAGTTGCCTGATGAAACTGTGCTTTTGGGAATACATTGCGTGATCTTGTTTTGTCCTCTGTTTGTGTACGTGTGTGAATGTAGTGTGTGTGTGTGTGTGTGTGTGTGTGTGTGTGTGTGTGTGTGCATACACGCGTGCGCGTGTGTGTGTGTGTGTGCTCTCGCGTGTGCACGTGTGTGTATATGCGTGCGTGCGCGCGCGCACACGCGTGTGTGTGGCCATGTATGTTCCTCCTTGAGCATATTATGTGCATAGGCATCTGTGTAGGAGTGCGTGGGAGCATGCTCATGGGGGTATAAATGGGCTGCGTTTCAATACGCCCTTTGATCCCATAGCTGTCTTCTCATTTTGCCATCTTTCCTTGCAGGCCCACTTCCTGGATGTCATCGCGGAACCCGAGAATCCTCACAGTCTGGACTGCGTCTGGATGAATGCAAGCCGCTGCTTCCAGTGCGGCATCGGATGCTGCTACAAGACTCTCACCATCTTCCTCTCTCTGCCCCTGGCCCTCTGCTGGGGATGCGGCTTCAGCTTGATCGTCTGTGCTCATGTCTGGTGTGTGACCCCGCTCCTCAGCTGCTGCCGAATCAACGCGATCTGCCTCCAGCGTTTCTGGGGGACGGCTGTGACCTGCTGCTGTGCTCCAGTCTGCGAGGTCATGGGCTTGATCTTCTACAACATCCGCATCAGAAAAGCACAGGAGTAGCGGTTCGTTCCGGCGCCATTTTGGCTGTGACGTCGTTCCTCGCGTGACCTGCACAGGAATAGATCGGTCAGTTTCGGACGGTGTTTCGATTTCTTTCCCGACGAAAGGACTGAAGGCTTTCTGACGTATGCGTGGTTTGAGCACCTCTCAGTGAGTGAAAAATCGCAGTGTAAAAAAGCAGCTTTACCTTCAATGCCAAGGATAAACGGACTGAGTCTTTTTCGATGAGATGATGATGTCCAATTTGCAACTCCAGTGCGGTCCAAGCAGCTGCAAAGTTACGGTGCTGAAACAACTGCTCCATGATGAACTGTAAAAAAAAGAGCCGCTGTCTGAGACGTGACTACTATTCCGTGACAGGATGGCACGAAACCGCTCACATGAATTTAAAGTCTTTCCTATCATCGTATTTATATAATTAATAAAGCAGTGTATTGACATGCTTTAGGTCTTAGACGAATACTGTGATATTTGTAATGCACAAACCAAAGGCAGGTAGAGTTCATTTTTACTTTTTGAACTAGTTGGACTGAATACAAAGTAATCGTTGTTGCACTGCTGATTCGTATATGCATATATGTGCTCACTGTATGTGCCGTGCCAAAATAGGTCAACATATTTCTTTACTGTGTATTGATTTACCTACAAGAAACAAAGTGAAATTATTAGTATTCTGAGTTTTAACAAACAGGGCCAAAGGCCTGCGAGTGGCAGACAAGAAAAGTTCAAAATAACGAAGGATATAAGTAACTAAATACATATAGCCTACATATGCTTACACATATATGCATGCACGCACGCGCACACACACACACACACACACACACACACACACACACACACACACACACACACACACACTGCAAAAATTTGAGAATGTAGAACAAAATAAGTGCCAGTTAGTTGTGAAGTAAGAGCATTTGCAGCCATTACTAGTTTTCCAAAACAGACACTTACAGAACAGCGCTACATACAAGCACGCTCCCATTTTATACATGAAAACATATGAAGGCCAATCGCACGCACAAAAACCATAATTATATACACTCACGAATGAGAATGGGTATGTCTGCAAGTGAGCACACTTACTTACCTATGCAACAGTGGGGTCAACAAACACAAACTTACAAACCCGAAGCCAGAAAGATACGAAATATTTTCCTCGCAGTGCCTATTTGTACCAAAGAAGCCTGTTGCAAGAAAAACAGCTTTGATGACTTACAAATGTCATATATTCCCCTCTTTGGCGGCCCAGAACGTTATGCATTATAACATCCATTATAAGGGAATGTGTTTTTATCTTTTTTAAGCCATTCAACAAAAATATTTACTCTTGGAAAACGAGAGCAAAGGTCATAGTGCACAGTCCCACACATAGACCAACGAATACATGTAAGGTATTTATAAGCTTTACTTGTGCAACTTATAGAGCTGTATACCAAACCCTTTGGATAGAACTGTTTTGTACCAATTTTATCCAGATTTTTGCTGCTCTTGATCCCAGTGACGTGATATTTTATCATTCTTGTCTCCTCATAGAACGTATACTCTCATCCGGGGTGACTTGTTTGGTAAAAGCTTTTCATTGTGCAATAGATGTCGTTGGCGAAGACAAGATTTTTGTTATATTCAAGTAGAAATTCTTCGCACTTTCCTTGCTATACGCTGATCTTCCTGGTCGAAAGTTACGCCTGACAATGTTATAACCCAGTGTTAATTTGCCATTACTTTCTACATCTTTGTGAGATTTTATCCGTTCCGCTTAGTGCAATATACATGCATGTGTGCAATTTTTACATCCGTGTCATACATGAATAAACATTTTTACAGAGACAATATTGTGTTGTTTCTGTCTATTTGTTCATTTCATTAATGTGGGGAGAACATATTTTTTCTCCATTCCTTTAAACCTTAATCTTCTGTCTGAAATAAATCCGTGAGCCCGAATGTTTGCGTTTGTGACTTCGCGAGCAAGCACGCGCCTGTGCGTGCATGTCTTCCGCCTGCCCGTTTGCAGGCCTGTGCGTCGGTCCATCATTACGTCCTTTCATTCGTCCGACCGTCCGTTCATCTATCCATCCGTTCGTCCATCTGTTTGTTAAACTGTCAGCCTGTCAGCCGACCTGTTTCTCAGTCTGTGTTCATCTCTCTCTCTGTCTCTCTCTCTCTCTCTCTCTCTCTCTCTCTCTCTCTCTCTC
>JAWQFJ010000620.1:0-5000 GCA_034096865.1 Theodoxus fluviatilis
ACCCAGTGCTCTTTCTGGACCAGCAATCCTTCGCCTTGTGTCCTTTCTGTTTGCAGTTATGACATTCACCTGAGAAAGGGACGTAATGTTTCTTGTCAGGAACATTTTGATTTGATGTTTGTGCCTGTCTTGAGTTTTCCTGCCTCCCTTGCTGACCCGTGGGAAATCCCCTGCCCTCACCATGACCTCTATAAAAACCCCGATTTTGGGAAAACCCTCTCAAGTTGAATGACTCCTTGTGCCTATCTCCTACGCCAACACTACCCAGTACAGTTGTCTCTGGCTTTCTAGCCAAATTTTTGTCTGGATGAGCCATTCTGTACCGATCCGAAGCCTCAACCAGGTCCTTTAGCTTCGTAGTTGATACGTCTAAGCGTTCTCCCAGTGACGTGGCCAGGTCCTTCGAAACACTGTGCAGGAACTGTTCACACAGCATTCTCTCACAAACAGCATCAAAGGTTTTCTGAGTTTCCGACAGGTCTAACCAACGATCCAGCAAATGCCTCAGCTTGATCTCAAATGCACTGAAGCCTTCCTCACTCACTGGTCTAGCAGCACGGAACCGTTCTCTAAAACCTTCAGCAGTACATCGAAACTTTACCAGCAGGTTCTTCTTCAAGGTCTCGTAGTCCAGAGCACCCGAAGCAGCCAAACAATGGTATGTAGACAACGCAGACCCCTCTAGCAATGTTGCCACACACGCTGCCCACTGCGACTGAACCCAACCAGCTGCCCTAGCGTGATTCTCAAATCTGAAGAGAAACGCATCAATGTCATCTTTTCCCTCCTTGAAGAGTGGTAATTTGGGAAGTGTAGGTTTGTAGCTAGACTTTGCATGCTCCTGATAGTTTGGGTTTGCTTTTAACTTTTCTTGCAGTTCCCATTTTGCATGCTCCAATTTCTTTTCCTCTAAAGCCATTCTTTCTTCCATTTGCTTCCCTTCCATCTCCAATCTTGATTGTCTCTCTTTTGTTTGTTCTCGACGCAGCAACTCTTTCTCAACATGACCAGAAACAAAGTCTGCTAATCTATCGCCCCGCATCTTAATTTTCTCTGCTATCTGTGAGTAAAACTCGAACAGCTGCGCCTCATCCATCTCCTCAGTCTTCATCCTAGAACCCTCCCTGCTATCTTCCTCCGACATGATAGAAATTATCAACAAGGAACAAACCTAGAGATAATGAACAGGGCGGGATGGCGGACATTCAAATACACAACTGTCACAACAACACGAACTCACATTGAACAATTCCTCAGCCTTCGAGGCAAAACTTGACCAAACATTTCGCAACCTCAAAACTCCGACATCAAAAGTAAGCATGAAATAGTCGGGGTCACCAGATGTCACAGCTTTTGAACGCTGGAGAAAATCGGTGTCACCAATATGTTAGAGCCTAGTCTTTGGGGTCACCAGATGTCACAACCGTCTTGGGGTTGCTTGATGTTACAACCGTTATATTTCTCTCTCAGATTCAGACAAAGAAAAATAAACAGTTGTTAACAATGTAATTATTTAATTATACAAAACATGAATCTTTGTAGTTCAATTAATCTCTGGCGATTTCAATCGCACTACCAAAACAGACAAAATCTCTGGCGACTTCAATCGCCCTGCCAACACCGACAATTCTCTGGCGATTTCAATCGCACTACCAAAACAGACAAAATCTCTGGCGACTTCAATCGCCCTGCCAACACCGACAATTCTCTGGCGATTTCAATCGCACTACCAAAACAGACACGGCCGGACAAGACGAACACACAAACACACACAAAAACCCACAGGGGATAGCGTCTCTCTCTCTCTCTCTCTGGTGTACTCCAAGTTCAGACCAGTACAATAATAATAAAATGAAACGTCTTCACCTTGGTGGTGAGATCCTGCAGAGGATCTTCAGCTGTATCCTTGCTCGTGTCAACACTCAACGTTCCATTGTCCATCTTGCCAATCCACTCCGTCGTCAGTCTTTCTGCTTCCCCTCCTCCCGATGCAGTCGTCGTTCTCTGATGAGCCGACGGTGCCGCCAGCGTCCTCCTCCTCTTCTCCTCCTTCTTCTTCTCTTCTTCTTCAATCGTCTTCTTCTTCACGGATACAGGCGTCGGTATGGTAGCCTGACGGTGCTGCTATCCTTCTTCGTCCTCTTCTTCTGCTTCCTCTTCATCAATCGTCTTCTCCTCTTCTTCTTAGTCAATCATCTTCTTCTTCTTCTTCATCTTTCTTGGCCTCTGGTCCAACGTCCTCGGCTTCCTCGAACCTTTCCAATCTCTCCCTCCACTCGATCAGTAGTGACGTTTTTTTTCTAAAGCAACCTGCGTTGACGTCATTCCCTCTCCAAAACATGACGTTGTCCCAAACCTTTTAGAATTCATTGCCGAAAGGCGCAAAAATCCAAGTACATAACAAAAATGCAGAATACCACAGATTACACAAGTATTCACGTACAGAATTTCATCCAAATTAAACACCATGGATTTCTGTACGTGACATCCTCCTCCTCCTCCTCCTCCTCCTCCTCCTCCTGTTCCTTCTCCTCCTCCTGTTCCTTCTCCTCCTCCTCCTCCTCCTCCTCCTCTCCTCCTCCTCCTCCTCCTCCTCCTCCTCCTCCTCCCACCTCCTCCTTCTCGACCTCCTCCTCCCTCTCCTCCCTTCTTTTTCTCCCTCTCCCTCCCTCCTCCTCCTCCTCCTCCTCCTCCTCCTCCTCCTCCTCCTCCTCCTCCTCCTTCCTTTTCCTCCTCCTCCTCCCTTCTTCTTTTCCTCCTCCTTTCTCCTCTTTCTCGCCTTCTCCTCCTCCTCTTTTAACTCACGTGTAGCAGTAAGGTTTCTGTTTTCATGGTAAGATGGCGATTGTAGACAATCTGTGAAATGGTGAATACGATGGAAAAGACTAGAAATGTGCCCTCTGTTGATCCCCTCATATGACCCGTCTTCCACTGGTTGCTCTCTCTCTCCCATATACCATCTTTTGTTACGTGATGGAGAGGGGGGACGGAGAGGAATCATGTGACTTTTAGATTGAGCTGCAGGACATTCTCCTCAAATCGCAGGAGACCGTAGTGTACCAGGCTATTCACCAGGGTGCGGCGTACTAAGGGAAGTCTTCCAACCAATGAGCGATCAAGTGCCACTGTCCACAGTGGCCATCCAGCTCCTCAGGGCTGGAACTGGAGTTCGCCATAGAACGTATATTGTATTCTCTCGGGCGGAAAAATCTCGTTCCAGAACCTCCTGCCGCACTGCTTCGTATTCAAGCTTTACTTTAGCATGCTTGTCATCAAGAAATAAGGGGAAGGTTGCACAAGATCATTGCAGATTTGCTGCAAAAATGGAATGGTAACGTAGTTGATGACGGTAGCGGGGTGGGGGTGGGGTGGGGGGTGGGGGGGAGGGGCGGGTGTAAAGGAGGTAGGGGCGATAATGGGAGTACTAGTACATTTCCGTTTACAGGAATATTGCCAAGTCGACTCATGCAAACTGTTGCTTTTTCAACGGTAAAATCAATGTTAAAAGGCAAAGCACACTTCAATCTTGCTAAATGAAGAGTACTGGTAGTCATGATGAATTGTGCGACCTTGCAATGAAACTCATATAGTGATCCGTTAAAATGCGATTTCAGTCAAATCTTTTCTGCTTCCTTGAAAGGTAACATCGTTTAAGCGTTAATAATGTCATAGGTATATATCTCTATTCATCATCATATATCTGCTTCTAAAACCATCCCATTTTCCCGCAGGGTAAATGTTTCGCACGCCTGAAGAACAATTTCATCAGATCACCTTTCTTTCCGTGAATGTATTTTAAATGTCAGAGTTACGATTATAATCTGAAGTCATGCAACGAATATTCTCGTCCGTGGATTTGAAACTCTTTTGTTTAAAAAGGCAGTGGCAACATTTCTGCCTAGAAAACACTTCGTGGCAGTTTTATAAAGATGTCTGTCACTCTAGACTTTTATTTCTTTCCAACTTAATCATCATTTTACACAAAACTGGAAAAGCAATGAACATGCATGATTGCTCAGTGGTCATTGTGTTCTACCGTGCGCATAAGTAAGACACTTTAGTCAAAATCTCATTATCCGTTTACCTTGAGATCAAATTGACACCTCGCTGCTTTGTTAAAGGTAATTCGAGGTCACAGAGAGTATTTGAAATAAGTGCGTGACATTTCTAATGACCTCAACATTTTCCGCACTGGGAATTGACAAATTTTGTTGGTAATTATTCGATTCCATATCCACGCTATTCTGTAATTTGTCCCCGTTGTCTTGTATGTGCAGAATGTGCAGCATGTGCAGCATGTGCAGTATGTGCAGCATGTGCAGCATGTGCAGCATGTGCAGCCATCCTGACTGCAATCTATTAACAGAACGCTCCCCATATCACCATGAAATCTGAAATCCGTCGAAACACAGCTTGACTCGTGTTTGCTTAGTCGTGTCTTTTGCAGGAAAACTGAGCCATTTGAAGTGGTGGTGTCCAAGTGCTGATGATTTTTAGTGTGTTCGAGTGCGTTACATAAAAACGGGAGTGAGTAGTTATGTGTATGTATGCATGTGTGTGTGCGGGTGTGCGGGTGTGCGCGCGCGCGCGCGCGAGCGCGCGCGCGCGCGAGAGAGAGAGAGAGAGAGAGAGAGAGAGAGAGAGAGAGAGAGAGACACACAGACAGACACACAGTCACACAGACAGACAAACACACACACACACACTGACAAACAAACAGACAGACAAACAGACACACACGCACGCACGCACGCACACACACACACACACACACACACACACACACACACACACAGAGGCAGGCTGACAAACACACGTACGCAAAGGATAAACAGACAGACAGACAGACAGACAGACAGAAAGACAGACAGACAGACAGACAGACAGACAGACAGACAGACAGACAGACAGACAGACAGACAGACAGACAGACAGACAGACAGACAGACAGACAGACAGACAGACAGACGGACGGACGGACGGACGGACGGACGGACGGA
>JAWQFJ010000620.1:7500-32500 GCA_034096865.1 Theodoxus fluviatilis
CTTTCTAGGTCACTTGATCTCTGCCTAGCCCCAGGGGCTGGATCCCAAGGTGGTGTGAAGTCACAGCCCTGGCCTGGCCCAGCCACGCAAGGATGAACTGGTGCCCGTGTTTTCATCACCCTTGTCCATTGTCAGTGCAGAGGTACCAGTCTATGTCTGTCAACTCCCCTGGCAGCACCAGTCTTGGTTGTCATACTTCTGTGACAATTAGACCAGTTTCAGCATGTCCTGGCAATGTTCCTCGAGAATGCCGTTCCGCCACTATTTTCGGTATTTTTGTTTCTCTTTGCCTCCCAAAACCGAAGTTTTTTTTCTCATCCCAAATGTCTTGAATAAAATGGTTACTGTTTTTGTCATTTCTCCTTCTTGCAAACTGCTACTGATGTGTACATTTGCCGGCGTCTACCACAGTATTTGTGAACCTAAATTCGAGTACATCTGTGTGTATCTATATTTTGTCAACACGCAAATGATTTGTAAAATCGAATGACAGTTGCAGATAAGACACTAAAAGTTGCTAGTTTCTAGACTACCTCTGAATTTATCTAGAGTGATGACGTTGTTTTTTTTTTTCATTCATTGAATAAATACGTGATGGAACAAAACTGTAATGGGAGTTGCAAACATTTGTGACGTTATTCGGGCCACAAGGAGTGCTTCGTTTTAGTAACACAAGTGGAAACCGGAGTTTTCGCTGACTTCAGCATCGATGTTTTTTTTGCCTAAGTATCCATGTGCAGTGGCGTTTCATTCGCCAAGTGTTCATGAACACAAATCTATTCAAGAAATGGCTGTAATGATTTTTCGAGTTTTTCCAATTACAGTAGGTCACTGTGTTTCTTTTTTTATATGTTCCTAAAGCAGAAGTATATTGTGAGCGATCGTATATAAAGGTACTCTGTATAATTGTGAACAGGAAATATTCCAAACATTGGAGACTTTGTGGGGTTTTTTTCTTCTATCTTTTGACAAAGTATATGTCAAATCAATTGTCTTGAGTGTGAGGACTTCTGTACCGAGAACTCTCCAGCGACCAAGACCAAAGCTAGTACACGAGACAAGAGTATTTATAGAAGAATGTTTTCAGCGGTCAAGAAGAACTGGGCAAGAACATTTTGCAACCCACAATGAGGTAGACGAAGAGGTAGAGCGAGTGCAAAAACATCACAACTGCCAGTTTGACAGACGCACTGGTAGAACCCTTGTGAAATGTCTTCTCAACACCTCTCTACTGGACAGGTGAAGCAAGAGTACTCATCAAGAACACCTTCCTGGCGTGTCAACTTCACTCTGGAATACTTTTTCCTCCTTTTGCAATGGTGCCGATGGCTGCTATTAGCTCGATTGTCTAATGAGTCAGCATGACTCGTTCTATGTGGCCCTGGAAGCAGTCTATACTTTCTCGTGAATACAGCGGTATTTTTGTGTCCCACCTGATCCCTGTCCCTTTTGCTCTCTACGTCGACTTACCGGAAAGAAGTATGTTTTCGTATGCTTCACACGCATTAAACGGCTTGACGTCGTGAAAATTAACGCTTTTGTTCTTACTTAGTGGTTGTGAGTTCTTACAGTTCATGCAGTGGGACTGAATGATTGTCATATGTCGGTAGCAGAAATGTTCATTTGTCCGTGTACAATCATACATCAAAAGCACTGCTGTAGTCGTCGTCATCGTCGTCCTCATCGCCGCCGTCGTCGTCATCAACATCAGTAGAGGGCATTATCATCTCGTTACATTATCATCTCGTTAGCAACAGTAGCATCATAGTCGTCGTCGTCATCATCATCATCATCATCATCATCATCATCATCATCATCATCATCATCACCGACGTCGTCGTCATCATCACCGACGTCGTAGTCATCATCATCACCAACAGTCATTATGATCATGTTCATCATCATCTTCGTCATAGTCGTCATCCTCGTCGCTCAGAAATGGATGTCGCCCAGAAGTGTTACACTTGGATCCACTGAACCACGCACCTGCTTGCCGTGAAATGACTTCAGGGCGAGTGGAGTACCGTGTACACTGTACCGCAGTCCCGTCTTTATATGGGCAACAGAATGGGCCGTTTGAAGTGCTCCCAACGGAATAGAGAAACAATGAAGATGGTGACAACATCCACACATTACAGACATTAAATAATTACTTGGAGAGATTATTACTCAAAGTAGTTGTTACGTTTCATTTAGCACAGTCAACTGTAAATCTTTTTCCAAACTACCAATCGTTTATTCACGTCATGGTTTAGAGTTACATTAAAACGCATTAAATTTAACCTAATGTCCATCAAGCGAAGGATTAAGAATGAGAAAGACCGTCAGGAATAAAATAGAAGTAATATATGTAGAGTTTAGATTCCACAAATAATTGTTCAATATCAAACTGAATGTTTACCAGCAGTCCAAATAAGTAATTATCCAAACGTGTGAAAGCAACTCATTGTGGATACTAAGTAGCATTTCGTTTTTGATTCATTAACATTGTTGCTATTTCTAACAACACTCACTCCATCTCATCTGACCCACACTCGTGTCAGGTCCATAGAGTAAAAATAAATCATGGATGGCAGTGTTTCATAGAAGCAGTCTATCAACGGGCGGTTTGGACGGGGGGCAATGGTGTTCGAATCGGTTCAAATCTTGGTGTTTTATCTTTCTCAGCGCCCCCGCCCCCCCCCCCCAAAAAAAAAACAACACAAAACAAACAACAACAAACAAACAACAACAACGTTCTATCCTTTAAAATGCCTGTTGTCACTTTCTATTCAATCTTTTTTATTCGTATTTTTAAATATTTGCTAGCAGTTCCTTGAAATGTTGAAGACTTACTGCGGAATACTGGGAACTATAGTTAAGCCATTTTGCCTACTCAGGATTAAATGTGGATATGCAGCCTGGTTGCAGGGAATACTAAAATGTGCAAGAATGAATTTCTGGAAGGTTTGAAAGCTTGGGGGTGAAACGTGCAGTTCGAGCATTCACTCACGGGTCAAAATCCGCAACCTAAAAACAGGCGCATAATACCTGTCTAAATTGAAACACGATGCAGCTCCAGTGAATAATGGGCAGAGGAACACAGAGATCATTAATTCCGCATGTTTTATTCTTGTGGAGAAAACTGTAACACCCCCATTTGCAATTACGTATTCTAATCAGAAAGGACGGCATGCTTGCTCCAAAGTATTACTGGAAGATCGCGTTTAGTATCGCTCACTTGTACACGACAGTGTCTAGGCTGCTGCCTGGGGTCAGACTAACCGAGACCTTCCATTCACGTCCCTTCTGAAGCGAAAAGTGATTTGAAATAAAACAGACTACCTACATATCCACGCAAAGAATACAACACAGATCCATCCTGGCGACCAAGCAGTATATGTTTATGAAGCAGCCAATCAGAAAGAATGTGATTGTCTTTTAAAACTCTGTCGAATGAAGGGAAGTTTTGGGAATGAAAACCAATCCAGGTATGTTTGCTAATTAGACCAATTGACAGAGATGCTGTCCTAAAGTTCTTGTTTCTCCTTCTTCGGTTTTGTATTGTGGTGTGTGTTTTTTTGGTTGTTGCAATTTTTAATGAGAAAAGTGAGCATTCTATACCTGCACCACAGGCTGCCAAAATACATTAGAGCTACGAGCCTTCTCATGCTGCGCGCGAATGTATTTCATATGTGCTGCCACATTATTTAGACACTGGGTACGCATGCATGTTCATGAATATGGATACACAAACGTGTACGTAAATACATGTGCATGTAGTCTCACATGCACTCACACACAACCACACACAACAAGCTCGTACGCACGCACACACCTACATACACACACACGCATACACATGATAATACACAACTTTTACACACACACACACACACACACACTCTCTCACTCACTCACTCATATTCATACACACTTACACACACACACACATACATATACATGCCCTCACATACATTTATTAGCGCATGCACACAGTACTCGCTCGTACGCACAAACACGCACACGCGCGCGCACACACACGCGTGCTCGCGCACTCACAAACACACTTACACACGCATACATACTAATGTGCGCGCGTACCTCAAAGCCCCCACACAGACGTATATTATAGGCACACATACACCTTAAAATCTCACACACTCCTACACACTCACGTTCACCGAGAACATCTTCTCCCGGATCTGCAGATCTCTATCACATGTACATATCCAACCCTGCAGCACAAGCGAGCTGACCGGCAAATATCACGTTTTCTCCAGATGTACCGTCTCCTCCCAGCAGAATCTTGGGTGGGGGATTAGCCCGACGGATCACGACCCCACCCGACCCCAATCCAATCAAGACCAGTTCGGAAGCTGCCTTAAGCAGCTCAGGCACCCCCGGACGGACGGCCCCGCCTAATATTGGCAGCATTACTGCGGGAGATGAGAGACAAGGGTAACCTTGCTGGAGGCCACTTTCCCTCCATTCCCTGTCAGCGATACTTCAAAGTCTCGTTCTGCCTCTCTCGAGATGGAATGCCCCCCAGCAACACAGAGAATCGAGGATGTCCTTCATGGCATGTCATTTGATTACCGAGAAACGCCCTCGTTTTTTTTCCTTCCGAGTTCTCGACTGCTGTGTCAGCCTGAACGAACCGAACAAACATGTACATCTGCTTGGTTTTGAGTGACTTTCCTAGCTGCTGTTAGAGGTGGTTTTCTGTTGCACTTAACAAATTGGAAGTAATATAGTTGCGGCAATGATCCGGACGGTTGTTAATGTGCACGAATAGTTTTAGTTCTTACTGCAATGTAGGAGAAGTAAGACAAGTATGTGGATGAATATATATATATATATATATATATATATATACATATACATATACATATATATATATATATATATATATATATATATATATATATATATATATATATACATATATATTAAAAACACATTATTTCAAATCTGACGAAATGTAACGCATAGCCAGAGTCGCTCGATAAGATGTAATACTTAATACCTAGATACAAATGTAGGTGTCACACGTTACGGTAGATATTTAGTCCCGGGAGAGATAAAAAAGCTTACGTGTGATGCCTTTGCAGGGCCAGCTGTCCCAGTCATCACCGCCGCTGTTGTTGCTTCAGTGACATTATGTGTGTCGCCACCTTCGAGTAGTTTTTTTACAAATAAAAACCCAAAAGACTATTGCTAGTGACTTTTTATGTCATCGAATTCCCAATGTTTGCAAGGCTCTGTTCTTAAAGACTAGATATTGGGGCACTAAATCATGATGACCGTTCTGGTGGCCCACAAAAAATTTCATTCGGTGAAATTGGGTCGCAATTGAATTTCACCCCTGGCTTGGACTTTGCTGCCTCACTGAGCAAGCTGTTTGAATGGGTTCCTGCCCCTGTGATTCCCGTGTTAAAAGCAATTTTGTTGTTGTTGTTGTTGTTGTTGTTGTTGTTGTTGTTGTTGTTGTTTGGTCACCTTTACGTCTTTAATGCTTGAAGTGGTTCTAAACATCATCATCGCATCTTTTGTGTACGTTTCATGCTGTATCTGGTTCGATTATTTGAAATAAAGATAGCTCTTAATGTGGCGGGAAGCAGTAAATCATCAGAATCCATGAAGAGTAGAATAACCTGACAGACTTCATCTATTGGGCAAATCAACATCTTTTGTGTTAGGTTTTTACTGGGATTATGCTGTCTGCATTTTTCTTTTAAACCACTCTTTTTCATTTATCTACCAGCACATGGTTTCGCAAGTGTCCTCCTGATATAGTCAATAAAAAACAGTTTTTGGATAGGAATCTTTCTGCAGAAACCTATTACCAGAGCAACACCAAATGATCTTGAAAACTGTTTCAAAAACATTTGTTTGGTAGAAAATAAAGAAGCAGTAAGAAGGGAGACGAATATGATCATATCATATTTTTGGATATTCAAATTTATTTAATCTCTTTCATCACATGTCACCTGCTTTTCCAAGTAATTAGGGCAATGCAACGTCTAATGTAATCAAAACAAATCTCGTTAAATGTAATCTTGATTTTATATTAATATAATCTGAATATAATTGAAATACTCCAAATCTAATCAATATCTATTCTAATTAAAATGAAATCTAACTTAAATTGAAGCTGATCTTAAAGAACGTAAATAATTTTAATTATATCTGCCATAATCTATTTATTCATCCAGCTTTGCAGTGGCGATATGACTGACGCTTTGACAGACGACTCTTGAAAAATGTCACTTCTTAAAGACATAAAATGATATGTGAATGCAAAAGAAAAGCGTGGGGAGATTGTTTCTAACTTGATGAATCATCCGATGACATGTTTGTGCCCTTCTGCACAAGTGCATATCGGGAGCGGTCTACTTGTATAAATAAACGTTTGCACACATTGAGGTCATCCATCAAACAATGACAGCAAGGCGTCTGCCCACTCGTATCACCTAGAACATAAAACGTTAATGGGTTTGCCATGAGAGGCGTTAGAAAGCTATGGGCTTCGTCTATCATGAGGAGCAACAACAAGGGTAGAGGTCGAAACTGCACAGTAGAACATCACACATTTATTCGATCAATCTCTCACGGGATCAGTTCTGTCACACTTCATCGCCTTGTTAAACCAGCTCACAGGGTCAGGTCAAAAGAGGCTGATAAGTCTCGTTCTATGATAATTGAAAAGCCTCTTGATAAATGTCAAATGTCATTGATCAGAGAAATGAAATCTACACGAAAGACGTCGCAGTAGCATATCGTCCTACCTGCATCATCTTGAATTAGTGTCTTGTCTTTGAAAGGTCAGAAGCACGATTTATACTGCTCTGATCAAGGATAAATCGACAAGAAAAATCCTTCATTCTGTTTTCCATCAGACGTCAGAACAACATATCCTGCAGAAAATGTTTTCTCTTTGTGTCTAACAATCTGTTCTCTGGAGAATCCATTGGAGCATATTTTTTCTGTGTTGTAAACGATACTTCAGTTTTAGTATGATTTTACGATGGTACATAAAACGGTGAGATTTTTGTTTCTTAGATGTTATGTTATATGATAAATAATTAGTTTGTAATACGTTTTGAAATATCTTTGTATTTCCAGTTGGACTGTTTAATTGTATCATGTCTTACAACAGTTTTGAGTTGCAGCATGCATGTTCCTTCACCAATGATAATGCCCCGTCTTATTTCAAAGCAAGATAGATCTTTTGATGTAATTTGTTTGATGTGCAGTTCAGCATGTAATTCCCTTGAGAAAGTGGAATGTCATTTCAATGACATTTACTTCCCTAGATGTTCTTTAACTGAGACTGAGGACAGCCTCTACTTGAGATAAACTGACATACGTCGTGCGTCATCTTCCCGAGAAAACGCTTCCAAACAATGCTACCCTCCAACACGAAAGCAGCCTTTAACCTTTTTAGTGTGTCATGAGCAATATGAATATTTGAAATCTACAGATCTCTTTGATTACACTGACATACATTTACACATTAATGATAAATGGCAAACACTGGGTAAGCCATGGCGACTCCATTTAAGCTAGTGTGTCGGCATCTACTTTCAGAAATCTGCCTCAAACGTATTAAAACTTAATATCTTAAGCATCTTTAGAACTGGAGGTATCTTCATCATCCAGAACGTTTTTTCTGGTCCACGTCAGCAACTGAATGTGAGGAAATTGCGATTTTTCTAATGGTGCATTTCCACTGGACTCATTTAAAGCCTTGGTAGAGTGGATCAGGTTACGTTTTCGTAAACATGATTAAAGTCTAGGACTGGTGATTAAACTTTGCTTTTTACATATTCAGGCGTTTAGAAAAAATACATATTTCATGAAAATGTAGCGTGCTACGAGCGTGTACATGCAAAACTGACAACGCGGGCATCATGCCTGTGTCACTTTTTTAAGCTTTTCACAGCGTTTCGTCTTGTGTTAGGACAGACTCGTGTCGTTGTGCAAAGTAATATAGGGCAAACAAAAAATGTTGAGTCAGTGAACCTCAGTAAAAACTCTGTTTCCTAACGATATTTTGTAAGTCTTACAGACTCTTCCATTCGTTATACCAGTTGTAGTCACAGCAACACGAAGATACGCGTGGTTAACAACAGCAACAACAACATATCATCATCAACGTCGGCATCATAATCGTCGTCGTCGTCGTCATTATCATCATCATAATCAACAACGACAACAAACAACGACTCAGAGCTTGGAAAGATGGCGAATATTGCTCCCGCTTTTTAACCCTAAAAATTTGTTCTTGAATAGTTTCTAAAGCTTATTTTCAGGTCTCTCTTCAACAGCGTGTGCAAAGTGAACGAAATTATCAAATATTTTATTTCTCTATAAAATAGCTGACTTTCGAATAACTATAATTACATCCTGCTGTTTGGTGGAAAATATTTGCGAATGTTTGTTTTCGATCACATGCGGGTCGTACGGACATCACCTTGGCACAAGTGATTCGCTGCTTGAATTTCAGTACAAAAACCATTCATGTTAATGACAGAATTTCACACACACACACACACACATATACACACACAAATACACACGCACACACACGCACACACACACACGCATGCACATACACAGGCGCGCGCGCACGCTCACATGCACACACGCACGCACGCACACACCCGGACCCGCATACACTAATAAACAAATAAACAAGCAGTCGGTATATCATATGAGTGCCTCTGTTGTGTCTCTCCTTACTAAGTCAGTGCATAAGAGTGGAGAACTGATACAGCTGGAACGAGCATTGTCTGGATGCGACATCCTGCCACTAACATGCAAGCCACCATTAGGAGCCAAACGCCGAGAGATCATTGACCTCTTTGACTGACGTCTTCCAACGTAATTTAAAGAGTAGCATCAGCGGTGGCACCACAGGAAGTCCATCGTCTGCGACCAGAGTGTCCAAACTGCAAAGAGAAACTTGTTCTGAGATTGTTGCAACATCTTCCTTGTTTGTTCCGAGGATGTCCATTTGTGCATGATGTAATGAACGAGACGTCGTGATCGATAACGACATGCCGGGACATTATTTCAAAATATATATTTTAATCTCGAAGCATATCCTTATTCTGCAAAGAACCAAAGTGAAAACGAGGCGACCGTGTTTGATGCGTTGCACGACGAGAAGTAATCAACAGTCAACCTAGAACTCTAGGGAGTAAAGTAATTACCCCAGGTAGTTATGTGTTATTGCCAGAATGCCATCCAAAACCAGTTGGTCTGCCTTCTTTTCCACTGTCTGGGAAATCATGTTCAGTATTGATCTCGAAGTCCCCGTCTACCCAGGCGATGCTGCTGTGGTCACAGGTTCGATGGCCAGACCATGTCATCAGAATGGGCAACGAGCGTACCCAAAGCAGTTGTTGTTGTTGTTGTTGTTGTTGTTGATTATGATGATGTTTTTTCGAAATGACGCAAGGAAGGCACACAATAGGTCAATCACGAAAGAACAACCTAAAAGCAAACCTGATCTGGTGTGATTGCGCCACCTGAGTTCGGAGTAGTAGCGCTGGCTCGTGCGTTGTGGTGAGCTATCTCCCGCAAGGTGTCCGACTTGTCGGATGCGAACCGTCGGCAGCAACATTCGATAGCCCGTGAAAGTCGCCACAGAGCTGCGACGGTCCCTGTGACGACAACGGAGTTTCAGTGTCCCACCTGCCCTCGACTCTGCCGCTCATTACCAGGCCTACAGAGCCATTTATGAGATTACAAGAATGAGCTCGAATCCCGTCATTCTTGCTCCCAGGGACGACCCCTATTAATCTTGGGATCTGGAAGCTGAAGATGGGAGTTTGAAATTACAGGTATAAGTAAAGTGGTGGTACTGTTTTAAAGCTTTAGAGTGAAAAGCGCTGGCCATTGTTTCGTACGGTTCTAGAATAGAAACTAAAACGAGTTATTTCTGATTAGTTTCTGAGATGCATTAAATCAATTTTAACTTGCAATGACCCAGCAAATACACATGCATTGGGGCGACATTGACATTGAAACGGCACGTTGAGCATTGGCATGGAGCATTCAAACAACATTGGGCCAATGAGGTCAAATTAACTCACTGACAAAGTTTTTATGGTCATGGATGTCTTTTCTACTTTCAATAATCTGGTTTATAATTGTGTTTACAACCGATTTCTAGGATTTGTGTGCATTTCGTGTCGACAAAGATGAGTGAAATTAACGATGAATTATGTGGACGGCCATTATTAAAGTTTAGACGTATTGTCTGAAATACAGTAATAGACGATTTTCCAACACACACTATTTTCGCAACATCTAATTTTGGGGGGGTAGCAAAGCAACTGTGGATGCTATACGGTTGGTTTCGCAAAGCATTGGCATGCCGGCGTTGAATTGATAGGGGACCAATGTCTCGATTTTGTTTTCATGAGTAAACGACTCTCCGATTTACTTTTATCTCTCAGCCAATTTTGCCCGCCAATTTCATCGGAGAAACAATCGAGTTCGTGGAGCCATTTTTGCTATCACATCAGTTTGTGAAGGTTATCTTGCTTGAAGAGGTTTTGATTCAATACGTTCCTATCAATTGTCATTATCCAGAAAATTAAAAGCATAGGGCTCATTTCCGGTATTCACGTTGTGCGTCTTTCCGTAAAATGTGAGTGCACTGCATGGAATGCATATGTTTGGACAATTCTGCCTGACAGTTTCTTTGCATGATGTTCAGTACGTGATGTTGGAATAATTTCAATGACAATTGCAATTAAAACACTCCACCTCTCAATTCTTATGATTTTCGTGTGTTAAAAGTACCCACATTTCCTATCGAGTATCTGAATGCTTCAATCACTTAGGTCATCTACTTGGTCCATTAAGAGAAAAGCAAAGGCTCGTGTTGCCAAGGCTCTGACTGCAATCCAGCGAAAAATAGAACTTCAGTCTTTGGCTTCAAGGAGTGTAATAGGGAGTCACTAAAATAAGAATGTTGAAATTAATGCTGAGAAAATTGGTCAGATGAAAATCCACCCGCTGTATCCTCAGCAAAAAAAAGTCTTGTTTGAATGGTAATGATTACGATAACCTTTCATCTCCTGATGAAAATGTAGATGTTGAAGTGAATAACTAATATTTGCATGTGCCTGATGCATTTTCTGACGAAGCTTTTGAAAACAGCTAAATGAAATTTGGATTAATAGTATATCAGGGGATGATGACAGTGACCCACATTATCCAGCAATACATATTCTAGGTCGCGGTCGAGACGTCGGGTGTCTTTGGTCCTTCTACCCGCGACTTCCTCCGCTGCCTCGGTGACAGAGTCGCCACAGTCAACAACGACCCAAGGGAACGGGGCTGGCTCACCCAGTGCATCTCCCTCGCCATCGTTAGGGGCATTGGCCACTCGGTCCTGTCACCCTGCCGACTCCCTTAGCTTCTTTTTATGCCTCTCCCCTCGCGGGTGACCCGGTCTGTTTCGCAAATGACCTTTTCTAATGCTCCTTCCCCCCATTGTTATAGCTATTCCTCTTTTTTTTCCTATCTGTTTCAGCTAGACAGAAGAGTGAACATGTCCTTCTATAGACTTTTCGAAAGGTTCAGCTGCCCATTCTGTTTTAGACATGTATCTTAAGACTGTACATAATAATAACTTGTTTATCTTTGAGTTTAGCAGGTGTGTCATGAAAGAATGTTGGCTTGTTGATGAAAAGAGTGTTAATATGATCTATGTCTCAAAAAAGGAAAAAACAAACCTACACAAAAAACCTTGATGCCATAAATGATAAATATACAACAAACTACACAATACAAAGACACGACAGTATAATTTTGCTATTCTACACATTTTATTCAAAGTACAAAAACGGCTTCAAAAGTGTATTATATATTATTCAAAACGTGACATATTGTTAATTTTAACATTTTACACACACACACACACACACACACACACACACACTCACACACACACACACACACATACACACACACACACACACACACACACACACACACACACACATAATTGCTCACTTTTTAAAATTAAGCTGTATCATCACGTCAAATTAACATTGAGCAATTCTGGTAAGCCCATGAAACGCCCCCCCCCCCCCCCCCCCACTCACCACGTCACTGGTGGGTCCTAAGGAATGGCAGGGCCGCCACTGTTAGGCATCAGTGACGTCGCAGGAGTTGCCAGAAAGATTTTAGATAAACATCAGACTGCCTTTGTTCTAGGATTTTGTTTGATATAGTGTGGTTTTTGAACTTATATCTTTGTCATTTTTTACAAAGCATTTTCAGTAACATGCTGAAGACCTATGGAAAGAAATATTCATTGTTTGAAGTACAATGTGTGGTAGATTCATGGAGAATGGATATGAGGGAAGAGAGGAGAGAAGGGGCGTGGAAGGAGGGTTGGGAGTTATGAATGTTGTTAAGATTTGGACAGATGATTGGGATAAATTTTAATGTACTGAGGTATCACTGTTGGGTAGATTGAAAACATTTCATAAGATGAAACATCTCGACTTCATTTCGAATTTGTGCAGATTTTGGCAGATGTTTGCGGTGTACTCTTCCTGTTATGTAACTTGGCAACAACCCCCAGTAAGTCTTGAATGTCAGGTTTCGTTGCCTTCCTTGTGAGTAGTGAATGCATGAGCTTTCTCTTCGGGGAGGGCTCCAAATTATTTTGGGATCATCGTTACATTGTAGGCATTGAGATATATGTGCGACTCAATATTTCTCCAGAGAACTCATGTAGATATACTCAGAATAGATAGATGGATTTTTACTGCCTATCAATCTTTGTAGGCTATGTAAGGCCATTAAGATCGAAAATCACTCGAACAGTTGAGAGTAAACGCACATCAAGTCACGGTGTCCCTAGTTATTCTCCTCGTACGAATCGCGTAGGAAGACTATACTCAGAAGAAAGATGTATTCCAGTATTTCCATGTTTTGTTTCTAAATACTACAATTGTCATGACATTTCAATTGATTTTTGTGCAGGAAAGTGTTAGTGGGGAGAAGTAGGTGAAGCAGCTTGTATTGAAAGTATCTGGTACAATTGTTTTAGGCTGATATATCTGTTTAATCAATTATATCTGCCTTACTAAAGAAAAGAATCTCAGAGACTTTAAGACAATAATACGTGTTATGAGCTGTTTCATTGAGGATTTTATTGAAAATTGTCATGTTTTGTTTTGTTTTATTCTGAAATATTTCTTCATATACAGAAAGATTGGTCTCGTTTTAATAAAGGAATACATTAAAAAGATCGTGTTAACGCTTCATTTTTAGGGGGACGCAGATACGTAAAGATCGTAATGATGATAAATAAACAGTCAAGTCATCCCGAAAAGCCCCTGAACCACGGCACCTAATCGCCTCGTACAATTGCCAACGAGATATTACGCTGAATCCCGATCTTTAAAAAGCTGCGTTCATCAGCGTAGTTAGCCGTTCGCCTGGGGTCAATTAATTAACTCGTGTAGGGGAGGTCATGTGACTGCAGTACTCGTGCAGGGGAGGTTATGTGACTGCAGTACAAGTGCAGGGGAGGTCATGTGACTGCAGTACACGTGCAGGGGAGGTAATGTGACTGCAGTACAGTGCAGGGGAGGTAATGTGACTGCAGGACACGTGCAAGAGAGGAAATGTGACTGCAGGACACGTGCAGGGGAGGTCATGTGACTGCAGGACACGTGCAGGGGAGGTAATGTGACTGCAGGACACGTGCAGGGGAGGTCATGTGACTGCTGTACACGTGCAGGGGAGGTCATGTGACTGCAGGACACGTGCAGGGGAGGTCATGTGACTGCAGTACACGTGCAGGGGAGGTAATGTGACTGCAGTACACGTGCAGGGGAGGTCATGTGACTGCAGGACACGTGCAGGGGAGGTAATGTGACTGCAGAACACGTGCAGGGGAGGTCATGTGACTGCAGTACACGTGCAGGGGAGGTCATGTGACTGCAGGACACGTGCAGGGGAGGTCATGTGACTGCAGTACACGTGCAGGGGAGGTCATGTGACTGCTCTGCGGGAGCGCGAAGGTATCATTCCAAGAAAGGAACGCACGAAAGGGCTCGTGTTAACGCTGCATCTTTAAGGAGACGCAGACACTTATACATCGCAATGATGATGAATAAGTCAAGACATCCCGAGAAGGGATTAAACCACGGCACCTAATCGCCTCGCCAATTACCCACAGGTCGAGCTACTACGCCAATTACCCACAGATTGAGCTAATGCGCCAATTACCAACAGGCAGAGCTACTACGCCAATTACCAACAGGCAGAGCTACTACGCCAATTACTAACAGGCAGAGCTACTACGCCAATTACCAACAGGTCGAGCTACTACGCCAATTACCAACAGGTCGAGCTACTACGCCAATTACCAACAGGTCGAGCTACTACGCCAATTACCAACAGGTCGAGCTACTACGCCAATTACCAACAGGTCGAGCTACTACGCCAATTACCAACAGGTCGAGCTACTACGCCAATTACCAACAGGTCGAGCTACTACGCCAATTACCCACAGGTCGAGCTACTCCGCCAATTACCAACAGGTCGAGCTACTACGCCAATTACCAACAGGTCGAGCTACTACGCAAATTACCAGCAGGTCGGGCTACTGCGCCAATTACCAACAGGTCCAGCTACTACGCCAATTACCAACAGGCAGAGCTACTACGCCAACTACCAACAGGTCGAGCTACTGCGCCAATTACCCACAGGTCGAGCTACTACGCCAATTACCCAAGGTCGAGCTACTACGCCAATTACCAACAGGTCGAGCTACTGCGCCAATTACCCACAGGTCGAGCTACTACGCCAATTACCAACAGGTCGAGCTACTGCGCCAATTACCAACAGGTCGAGCTACTACGCCAATTACCAACAGGTCGAGCTACTACGCCAATTACCCACAGGTCGAGCTACTACGCCAATTACCAACAGGTCGAGCTTACACGCCAATTACCAACAGGTCCAGCTACTACGCTAATTACCAACAGGTCCAGCTACTACGCCAATTACCCACAGGTCCAGCTACTACGCCAATTACCAACAGGTCCAGCTACTACGCCAATTACCAACAGGTCGAGCTACTGCGCCAATTACCAACAGGTCGAGCTACTACGCCAATTACCAACAGGTCGAGCTACTACGCCAATTACCAACAGGTCGAGCTACTACGCCAATTACCAACAGGTCGAGCTTCTACGCCAATTACCCACAGGTCGAGCTACTACGCCAATTAGCAACAGGTCGAGCTACTGCGCCAATTACCCACAGGTCGAGCTACTACGCCAATTACCAACCGGTTGATCTACTACGCCAATTACCAACAGGCAGAGCTACTACGCCAATTACCCACAGGTCGAGCTACTACGCCAATTACCAACCGGTTGATCTACTACGCCAATTACCAACAGGTCGAGCTACTACGCCAATTACCCACAGGTCAAGCTACTACGCCAAATCCTGATCTTTAAACAAGATGCTTATCAGCGTAGTTAGTCGTCCGCCTGCGGTAAATGTATTCCATTATGAGAATGATACCTTCGCGCTCCCACAGAGCAGTCACATTACCTCCCCTGCACGAGTACTGCAGTCACAGTACCTCCCCTGCACGAGTACTGCAGTCACATTACCTCCCCTGCACGAGTACTGCAGTCCCATTACCTCCCCTGCACGAGTACTGCAGTCACAGTACCTCCCCTGCACGAGTACTGCAGTCACATTACCTCCCCTGCACGAGTACTGCAGTCACAGTACCTCCCCTGCACGAGTACTGCAGTCACATTACCTCCCCTGCACGTGTACTGCAGTCCCATTACCTCCCCTGCACGAGTACTGCAGTCACAGTACCTCCCCTGCACGTGTACTGCAGTCACATTACCTCCCCTGCACGAGTACTGCAGTCACAGTACCTCCCCTGCACGAGTACTGCAGTCACATTACCTCCCCTGCACGAGTACTGCAGTCCCATTTCCTCCCCTGCACGAGTACTGCAGTCACATTACCTCCCCTGCACGTGTACAGCAGTCACAATACCTCCCCTGCACGTGTACTGCAGTCACATTACCTCCCCTGCACGTGTACAGCAGTCACATTACCTCCCCTGCACGAGTACTGCAGTCACAGTACCTCCCCTGCACGAGTACTGCAGTCACATTACCTCCCCTGCACGTGTACTGCAGTCACATGACCTCCCCTGCACGTGTACTGCAGTCACATTACCTCCCCTGCACGAGTACTGCAGTCACATGACCTCCCCTGCACGAGTACTGCAGTCACATTACCTCCCCTGCACGTGTACTGCAGTCACATTACCTCCCCTGCACGTGTACTGCAGTCACATTACCTCCCCTGCACGAGTACTGCAGTCACATGACCTCCCCTGCACGAGTACTGCAGTCACATTACCTCCCCTGCACGAGTACTGCAGTCACATTACCTCCCCTGCACGAGTACTGCAGTCACATTACCTCCCCTGCACGTGTACAGCAGTCACATTACCTCCCCTGCACGTGTACTGCAGTCACATGACCTCCCCTGCACGTGTACTGCAGTCCCATTACCTCCCCTGCACGTGTACTGCAGTCACATGACCTCCCCTGCAAGAGTACTGCAGTCACAGTACCTCCCCTGCACGTGTACTGCAGTCACATTACCTCCCCTGCACGTGTACTGCAGTCCCATTACCTCCCCTGCACGAGTACTGCAGTCCCATTACCTCCCCTGCACGAGTACTGCAGTCACGTTACCTCCCCTGCACGTGTACTGCAGTCACATTACCTCCCCTGCACGAGTACTGCAGTCACATTACCTCCCCTGCACGTGTACTGCAGTCACATGACCTCCCCTGCACGAGTACTGCAGTCACATGACCTCCCCTGCACGAGTACTGCAGTCACATTACCTCCCCTGCACGAGTACTGCAGTCACATGACCTCCCCTGCACGAGTACTGCAGTCACATTACCTCCCCTGCACGAGTACTGCAGTCACATTACCTCCCCTGCACGAGTACTGCAGTCACAGTACCTCCCCTGCACGAGTACTGCAGTCACAGTACCTCCCCTGCACGAGTACTGCAGTCACATTACCTCCCCTGCACGTGTACTGCAGTCACATTACTTCCCCTGCACGAGTACTGCAGTCACAGTACCTCCCCTGCACGTGTACTGCAGTCACATTACCTCCCCTGCACGTGTACTGCAGTCACATTACCTCCCCTGCACGTGTACTGCAGTCACAGTACCTCCCCTGCACGAGTACTGCAGTCACATGACCTCCCCTGCACGAGTACTGCAGTCACATTACTCCCCTGCACGAGTACTGCAGTCACATTACCTCCCCTGCACGTGTACTGCAGTCACATGACCTCCCCTGCACGTGTACTGCAGTCACATTACCTCCCCTGCACGAGTACTGCAGTCACATTACCTCCCCTGCACGTGTACTGCAGTCACATTACCTCCCCTGCACGAGTACTGCAGTCACATTACCTCCCCTGCACGAGTACTGCAGTCACAGTACCTCCCCTGCACGAGTACTGCAGTCACATTACCTCCCCTGCACGAGTACTGCAGTCACATTATCTCCCCTGCACGAGTACTGCAGTCACAGTACCTCCCCTGCACGTGTACTGCAGTCACATTACCTCCCCTGCACGAGTACTGCAGTCACATTACCTCCCCTGCACGTGTACTGCAGTCACATTACCTCCCCTGCACGAGTACTGCAGTCACATTACCTCCCCTGCACGGGTACTGCAGTCACATTACCTCCCCTGCACGAGTACTGCAGTCACATTACCTCCCCTGCACGTGTACTGCAGTCACATTACCTCCCCTGCACGAGTACTGCAGTCACAGTACCTCCCCTGCACGAGTACTGCAGTCACATTACCTCCCCTGCACGAGTACTGCAGTCACATTACCTCCCCTGCACGTGTACTGCAGTCCCATTACCTCCCCTGCACGAGTACTGCAGTCACATTACCTCCCCTGCACGTGTACTGCAGTCACAGTACCTCCCCTGCACGAGTACTGCATTCACATTACCTCCCCTGCACGTGTACTGCAGTCACATGACCTCCCCTGCACGAGTACTGCAGTCACATGACCTCCCCTGCACGTGTACTGCAGTCACATTACCTCCCCTGCACGAGTACTGCAGTCACATGACCTCCCCTGCACGTGTACTGCAGTCACATTACCTCCCCTGCACTTGTACTGCAGTCACAGTACCTCCCCTGCACGAGTACTGCAGTCACAGTACCTCCCCTGCACGAGTACTGCAGTCACATTACCTCCCCTGCACGTGTCCTGCAGTCACATTACCTCCCCTGCACGAGTACTGCAGTCACAGTACCTCCCCTGCTCGAGTACTGCAGTCACATTACCTGCCCTGCACGTGTACTGCAGTCACATGACCTCCCCTGCACGTGTACTGCAGTCACGTTACCTCCCCTGCGCGTGTACTGCAGTCACATGACCTCCCCTGCATGTGTACTGCAGTCACGTTACCTCCCCTGCACGTGTACTGCAGTCACGTTACCTCCCCTGCACGTGTACTGCAGTCACGTTACCTCCCCTGCACGTGTACTGCAGTCACATGACCTCCCCTGCACGTGTACTGCAGTCACATGACCTCCCCTGCACGTGTACTGCAGTCACGTTACCTCCCCTGCGCGTGTACTGCAGTCACATGACCTCCCCTGCATGTGTACTGCAGTCACGTTACCTCCCCTGCACGTGTACTGCAGTCACGTTACCTCCCCTGCACGTGTACTGCAGTCACGTTACCTCCCCTGCACGTGTACTGCAGTCACATTACCTCCCCTGCACGAGTGTATTGACCTCAGCGAACGACTATGTCGATGAACGCATTTTTTCTTTTAGATAGCGATTTGGCGCAGTGGCTCGATCTGTTGGCAATTGTGCAAGGCTGTTAGGTGCCGTGGGTTCAGTCTCTGCTTGGGATGACGTGACTGTTACTCATCATCAGAAAGACTGTCTTTTCAGTATGCTGATTACACGTACAGGGATTTATGTAGGCCTTATAGGTGTTCTTTTTCAGAATATGGTGAACGAATTTAGAAGTGCACCAGAGCAGTTGTAAAGTTCTTAGGTGCCATCAATTTTGATAAACATGGTTTTGAAGATTATTTTGATGCATATTTGAAGATGAATTTTATTATGGTGATTTGATGAGAATAATATGGACGTTGATGGTAAATGATGCATTGATTATGGTATGGAAATACTTACGATGATTTTGTTAATGACTTTGATGGTAGTTCTGATGGGTGTGATTTTGATGATGAGTATAAGGGATTGTTTCCTACATCCTTTGTATTCAGTTTCCAATAAAACTTCGAAGAGGAAAAAACATACTTTTTCCATGGGCAGTGCGTGGTAATTTTATAAAGTTGTTTCTTGAAAGTACAATATGGGACTGCGCACGCTCAAGTTAAAGTTGCAAAAAATACAGAGGAAGATAGTTCAACTACAATATTAGTTATTCACTCGACCATATTCCCGAGGAAAAAAGTTCATAGACAAAATATGTAAATTTATTCACACTAATGTAATATTCAGGAAAGTCATTGCATAATGTGCCCATGACTTTCATCAGCGTTTACTCAAAATTAGCTTAGTGAGTTTAGCTTCATTTCCAATGTTCGGTTACACATGCAGTTTTGATTAACCTTGCTGGAGGTGAAAACAACAAAGCTAAACGGCAGCCGATGATACATATACTCCAGAACTAGCAAACAGCATACAGCAAGCAATTACAGCAACCTACAATTACACCTGCATTAGTCACATTAGATCGAAGGGTCGCAACCAATGCTTTGCCAATGCACTGGTTGCCACCATTGACCAGATGTGTAGGCAATGCATTGGTCCACCATTCAGCTAATGTGCGAGCCAATGCTGATTTGGCATTGGCTGTCGGTATGGGGGCCAATGGTTCAAGACACATTGGCCAAATGTTCGCTCAATGCATGTGTCTTCTCTGGGAAGCATCATCGGCACATTAGCAACAAAGCAAAGAAGAAAGAAAAATTACTTGCAAATTACCTATGAAACTAGAGAGCGCTCATGGCTTTTATAATTCAGGCAGGATTGTCAGCTAGACAGGCCTGACGCTACGAAGTTAATGTTAGGGGCTGAAAGTAGTGAAAGCGATTTCTGAGTGCCGAACGCATACGACGACGTCATCAATAGCTTAACGTCATCAACTTCGTGATTAAGGATTAAATGTCCGTTTTGGGTCTTCATTCTAAAAGTAGATAACATATAATCTCTAAAATTTAATGGATTGTTTCTTGGGTAAAGCCCTGACCTTCCACCAAATGTCATCAGGATCCGTTTTTACCTTTTTGAGTTGTTTTGCTAACTAATTAACGAACCGAGGGCAAAACATGACCTCCTTGACGGAGGTGATTAGAGAGCGCTCTGAGAGCGCAATCCCCCGCCAAGGAGGCCACAGTTTCTCTTCTACTGCCTACAGAATTCAAGCAGGATGTTTAGTCTGACGTTATTAAATTCGTGACTTGCCATGCAGTTTCTCTTTTCGGTTGCAATTCCAAAATGAGATGACATATAACCTCCAAAATTTAATGAGTTGTTTTTGGCTATAACTCTGACGTTGCATTAAATGTCATCAGGATCCGTTTCAAACTGTTTGAGTTACTTTGCTGAATGACTAACGAATCGAGGGTAGAACGTAACCTCCTTGGTGGGGGTAACTATGGAAACAAAAAAGCATTGTCATGTTCAGTGTCCAGTGAATCAAAACCCTCACATATTCCACCCGTCCATGTCGCCCTGACCACACTGGTCCCGAATAGAAAAAAGTGTGAGAAGCCACATAATGGACAAACTTCATTTCCACATTTTTATTAGACGATATAAATAAATATGTTGGCATGTTAGCAGCGTAAGATTCTTCCATCAGGATTTGTTGCGTGAAATAACGCCGCATTGTGATAAAGCGTAGATCATGCATTTCTGTGGGACGATGTTTAAACATTCGTTAATGCAATGGCGCCAGATCTGAGTGAACGTGTCAGTTCGTGTCAATTTTTTAAATCTAAAGATCCCTCTGTGGGTTCGGGGTAAGAATTGACCCACCGCGTCTCCCCACGCGATTTGTAAGAGGCAAATAACTAGGGACATCGTGACTTGCCTTACGTTTGCTCTAAACTGTTCTAATGATGTTCGTGCTGACTGGTCTTACATATCCTACAAAGGCTGATAGGCCGTAAAACACAACCAACCAACCAACAAAAGTTATCTAAAGGTCTTTTGGGGGGGGGGGGGGGGCATTTGCTGATTGCATTGAACCATTTCACACCATATCCCCTTTAGCAGTATGTAGTGAATGAAGTTGAATAAGATTGTACAGAATCCTAATAATCTCGTTGACTCGTTCATTCACCATACCAAAATAAGATTTAAATGACCTTTCAGCTGCAATATAACCTTAATAGATAAATTCATAAAGTAAAAATGGTAAAGTAATAAGAAAATGTCAAAAACTGGAGATTGTTAAAACTGACCCAATTTGACGCTTTTCGTATGCTTTGGCGCCAGAACGTCACTGCATTTATTTATATCGTCCAATAGAAATGTGCGAGATACATGTTTTCGCAATGTATCTCTCCCCCCACGCCTCCCCACCCCCACACCCCACCCCCCTCCTCCCACGCATTATTCTCTTTTTCAATCTGTGCTGCAGTGAACTTTCGAGCGCCGCCTTGAAATTTCTTGGACAAATGTTGCTCAAAATTGCATTTGTAGCTACTAATGCCAGTATCGGCTCCATGAATAGGACACATTTGACCTGGCACTCACAAAACAACGGTCACTACGAGCGGACACAGTGAAGGATGTTGACATGTGACTTTCGAATGCTCGAGATAGAAATATTTCAGTTTGGTCATTATTGAACAGCGAACCATAGCTTTTATATAGGCGGCAGTGTCGCCTTAGACCTAGAGGAAGGAACTGCATGTGTGCAAATACAACTGGAATTCAGTACATGCCCTGTCATAGATAGGTGTGTGCCTTTGACACAAATTTTACTTTCTCTTTATATCCATGAATATCTACATTTACATCTCTCTCTCTCTCTCTCTCTCTCTCTCTCTCTCTCTCTCTCTCTCTCTCCTCTCTCTCTGCCGATTATCATTGTCATTTCACTGCTTGTTTTTCAAGCAATATGTATGGAAATGTTCAACGTCCGCAAGGCATGTTTAACTGGGTGAGCATCATAAAAACCTCGCGCTGACATGCTGTTGCATAAAAGTAGCAGAAAAACAAGAAAAATGAAAAATTGTCTGAGTAGTCCCCCCTTTTTGCTGTCTGTACCTTGAGGGGGACTCGCTAGACTGAAGTTGCCTTCCTTGATTGGAAACAGTCCCTTCAGGCAGCATGCAAGTAAAAAAAAATTCTTAGGAATATCTCTGCCATGAAAGTCAGGTTCTTCCATCGCCGCATGTTAAAATCTGGTTTGTATTCAATCTCATGCCATGACGCGTCATTTCCGAGTGTTCTTCTGACATGGTTAGGACTCAAGGGTGGAGATGTGTGAAGCTTGAAAATCGAAGGGAGATGTGTCAGGAGAATTTGACGTTAAGGCTAAAGGTATACGTTTCATGTAGCGATTTGTCAGCCCATATCTGGGTCTCACACCGCCTTACATTTTACCCTTTGATCATCAGACCACATGAACAATGCTTAACTGGCACCTGACCACAAACGCAGTGACAGACAGGTTCGACCCTTACAGTCCGGGATCGGCGCTCTCTTCATCCTGGGAATGTTCCAACCCGACTCTGGTTCACAGCCGCACTCAAGGGATCATTGCACTGTAGTGTTCTATCGCTGTCTTCACATGTGCCCTCTTTTACTCTAGGGTGGAGAGAGGCAATGAGAGTTACACGTCTTGCCCGATGATGCAAATCTGTGATGTGCGCAGCTTCAAACGCCGCTGAACGCTAGCCGCAGGCGAATGCGGGCGAGCGTTGCATCCCCAGGGCATGGCTTTCGCGTCCCAGAGGCGGGTTTCCCCGAAGCAATCTTAACGCATCACACGAGGCAACTCCACTCCGGCAACTCGATTGCTTGCCATACATTGCTTTGTGTGCGATGTCGGTGGAAAGCAACTGGCATTCCAAGCAACTTTCCACGCCACCAGCAACTGAGTTGCTCGTGTTTAAACTGTTCTAGTTTTGGGGGCAGTGGCGTGCCACTCCAGCCACTCTCTGTGAATCCACCAATCACCGGGCGACTTTAGAGCCTCGTTCTCGCGTTTTCGCGACTATTGCACATTTAATGGCGGACATGTCTTCGCTTCGCACAGAAAACGCTGAATATGGGGATATTAGAAACCCCATCCAAAGAAAATGTAAGCCATGAACAGCATTAATTTATCAAAGCTGTATGTTGAATGCATCAATAGGTCGTGAAAGCTCCTACATTTTAAAATTCGAAATGCGGGTCAGTGCACCTTCACGCCAAAGCATCGCTGTTGACATTGTGTACAAAGCTAGTGTTGTCTGATACCACGAATACGATACATTTAAATTGCATCTGTGTTATGAAAATACTGTTCAGATTAAATTGATTAATCAATTGAGCCTCAACCAGCTGCAACAATTCCTGAAAATGTTCATGGCTCATTCGAAGGAAAGTTCTTGTTGCCTTGAGATCCTCGTTGATGAGCTCTTGTAGCAGACACGAGTAGGCACCATGCCTTGGTCGTTTTGTCAACAATTCACAAGACCAACACGATCTTTTTCTCTTTTTACTTTGCTTAGATGACGAAGTACTGTCGCCATCGTCACTCTAAGTTTCAGTCATGCTAGGGCAAGCCTTCGGGGGAGAGATGCAGAGCGTCTTGAGTGCAAGCGCGGGAAATAATACGCTTCCATAAATACAACGTGGCGAGAGGTGAAAGGTCACAGTGGAAGCGTGTGCGAGCTCAGCCTCCAGCATTGCCTGCCACATGGCAAGCAACCAGCCGCAAGCAACGTGGCAAGAGAATTTGGTTGCCTCGTGTGCGTCGGCCTTAAGGTTTTTGAAAATGTTCAGAGATGAGCGCTCAGGGGGAGGGCTGGCGAAGCGCAGAGCTTTTCTGCTGACTGAACATATTCACGCCGGCGCTCGACGTGGGCGCACATCTGCACAATTACCTTTCTTCATGAAACGCGCCTGTGACTCCCAAGAGAGGATCGCGTATGATGGGTTAGGACTGCGGCATTGCGTGTGATGGGTTAGGACTGCGGCATCGCGTGTGATGGGTTAGGACTGCGGCATCGCGTATGATGGGTTAGGACTGCGGCATCGCGTGTGATGGGTTAGGACTGCGGCATCGCGTGTGATGGGTTAGGACTGCGGCATCGCGTATGATGGGTTAGGACTGCGGCATCGCGTGTGATGGGTTAGGACTGCGGCATCGCGTATGATGGGTTAGGACTGCGGCATTGCGTGTGATGGGTTAGGACTGCGGCATCGCGTGTGATGGGTTAGGACTGCGGCATCGCGTGTGATGGGTTAGGACTGCGGCATTGCGTATGATGGGTTAGGACTGCGGCATCGCGTGTGATGGGTTAGGACTGCGGCATTGCCTCTCGGAAAACTCCCCTCTGGTTGTGTCGTTTGCGGTGGTGAGTCAGGGGTTCGTTGCGAATTCTCTGCCTTGTCTTCTGGTCAGGTGTGTGAAGCAAAGATGGAGTCGAGGGGAAACGATGCTGACTCTGTATAAAAGGTTCAGCTGTTTCAGAATACAGTACTTTTTTTTATCATGATGCTAACTCTGTAGGTAATAGTTCAGCTGTTTCACAATACAGTTCTTTTTTAATCATGATGCTGACTCTCTAGGGAAAACAGCTAAGCTGTTTCAGAATACAGGTTTTTTTAATCATGAAAGTTTGTAGTGTGCGCAGTAGTTGGGCGCCCACCCCGCGGTCACCTCGC
>JAWQFJ010000620.1:37500-55000 GCA_034096865.1 Theodoxus fluviatilis
CAGACAGACAGACCGACCGACAGACAGACAGACAGACTGACAAACAGACGGACAGACAGGCAGACAGACAGACTGACAGACAGACAGACAGACAGAGGATAAAACGAGAGCAGTACAAAATGCACAGAGAGGAGAGAGACAGGAGAAAGAGAGAGATGAGAGGAGGAAAGAGAGATAGAGAGAGATAAGACCACACAGGCCCCCTCCGGAGAGAAAGCTGACTCGGATTCGGAAGAGAGCAGAGAACAGAGAGATGAGCAGGGGGGGAAGGGAAAAGGGGGAAAGATGAGAGAGAGAGAGAGAGAGAGAGAGAGATATTAAATTAACCTTAAAAGCCTTTTGTCGTTTCACGCATGTAGGCAAGTATATACAAGCGGGCATGACGAAACCACCTTTTTTAAGTGCGTGTGTTCGAAAAATGGGCAATCAATAAGTATATCTCTGTCATTCGAGTATTCTTCTGCTTCATGCTTCATGCCCCTGTAATGTTGTGAGCACGTGGTGTAATAGTGGATGCATGTGGGTGTATTGATGCAAGGAGGAGGGTAGAAGACTAGAAGTCAAGAAACAGAAGCACAAGAAGAAGAAGAAGCCAGAGAGAAGAAGCAAGCAAGAAGGAAAGAAGGCGAAAAACGAAAAAGAGCAACAAGAAAAAGCAAGGAAGAAGCACGAAGCCGTAAAGAAAAGATACGACGGCAGACGAGACTAAGAAGCGACGAAGCAAAGAAGAAGACCAGAGGAATGATAGCCCCGAACTGAAGGACGCAGACGAAAGAAGTAAGACGGGGAAGAAGCCCGATAACGACTTTTTCTTGTCCCCAGCCTACGCCAAAGCCCCACCGCACGTTCGCCCAGCGACTCCGGTGCAGGCGCACGGGGCCAAATCCATCATCCTCCGCACTCTATTCTTCTCCTGACTCCTCCACCGCTTCCGCCCTGCCCTAATCCCCGTCCCCCTGTCCCTCTCCCCTGCCTCCTCCCTCCCCTCCTTTTTCTCTGTTCCCTTAAAGAGGCATGGATGACAGGGTTTATAATTACAAAGAAGGTCTAACATAGAATATTGGCTAACACATCTACACACACACCCAGAGAGAGAGAGAGAGAGAGAGAGAGAGAGAGAGAGAGAGAGACGGACGAATGGAGGAACAGAGAGACAAATTAGGCGCACAGAGAGACAGCATTTCAGCGAAAACTGCTGACAAGTTTGTTTCTCACAAAAAATTCGTCGATCAATCAATAAGCATATTTGTGAATCATCACAAACTCCTCATCGCAGCACCGTAATGTTCATCCCTGTTTGTCCTCTGCTGACCAACAAGCAGCACCAGCAACTGAGGTCGTTCACTCCCAGTCAATACTGTCCTCGGGGCAATATCGTTCTGCCACCGTCCTGGGCACTGGATCATGAGGACCTCAGTCCATGTTGGACCGCCTGTCTAGTCACGCATGATCAAACGGAAGTCCTTTGCCAGTCCCTTTATTGTGGGGTCTGGACACATGGGGCAGGTGGTGTCAGTGACCTCTCTCTCTCAAGGCTGTCCGTCCTCTGACTTCATGGTTGACAAGCCTTGGACCTTACCTATCCATGCGTCTACAGTGATGAAACCAGTGTACATACATCTGTGCTGTTGCTACCCAGTGTTCTTGATTTCTTTCTTTGTTCCATTCTTTCTTTGAATATGTTTGTCACTGCTAGGAGTCAATGTCTTTACATCTGAAAGAGAATTGAAAGTGACTGCTGCTGGCAGGAGTCTCCCGCATCAGCTGTAACTTTTGGTATTGGAGATGCCGGGTCTTATTAGACCAGCAGCTCGAGCACTGACGACCCCGTGCAGCATAGTGAGCCACTGGAGTCATCCTATTGGGGTGTCATTCTCTCCTTCTAGACAGGAATGAGGGGTTCAACCAGTGTTGATGAAAGCGTTCAAGTATACAGTAGCACTTGAAAGCAGTTGCTTAGTCTATTCCCTAAAGTCAGATTCAAACTGCAAGACATTACTTTAGATGGAAACTTTTTCCTACACTTGAGAAAGAAATGGCACTGAAATTCAATTATGTGATATTTACCATTTTTTAAAGCTAACATTTGCTGATTCACACCAAGAATACGCTATACTTTAGCTTATATGAACTTACAATTTCCCCGTCTTTGATCAAATTAAACGAGCATTTTCAGAATGATGGCGTGAGAACTTTACTTTGCTTTTCGGAGTAGAAAGCTACAAGATGTGTCCGTACTCGGATAGTGACAGACATATTTCAGTGCACCTGTAGATGTACCTGTACCTATGTAGACATAGCATCATTTTCATTGTTGCCTGTCTAATCGTAGTGGACGGTTTTCAAGCAAAATGTGTTGGTTCTGAGCCTTCTTGAATATTGATAGAACTAGCGTGTGTTATATAGACAGACACACTGCAGTTAGGCTTCTCAGTGCCGGCTGGTAGTATTAGCTTCTTTAATTACGTTTTGTATAAATAAAAAGAAAAAAATGCTATGCACTGAAGATGGGCGTGTGCCCGAAAGCCGTTGATTTTGGTGTTTGTCGTGTGTTTTTATCTTATTTATATTAATTACGCTTTGTGAAAGAAAAATCTTTTCGGTGAGCTCATTGAAGAATTCACCCTCTGTGTGCAGTATGTGAGCTAAACAGACCTTTCTTGCTATGACAAATCCCTTGTTGCGTCTGTGTCTATGTCATGAACACTGCACCAGTTCTGTTTCAAAGCCTCAGGAAGTGAATGTTTCACTCATCCTACAGCAGCCTACGAAATCGTCCACGTCGATGCCAGCATACGAGATGAAAGGAGACGTGATCCTCATGTGAACCGACAAACTGGAGGCATTACAGGAAAAGGACATCTATCGAGCTTTTGACAAATAGCAGAAGGTATGAAAGACACATAGCAAGTAAAATATATATTTTAAAAACTTGCGCTACGTTTAGTATAAAGAAGGCAAAATAAGCTCTCTTGCAGTGAAGAAGTGGGAGGGATGTAGGGCTGCTACTACTGCAAAGTCACGGTTACCTCTGAAGCATTGAACAAGAATCGCACACAGCCCGTGCTGCACCGATACCTCCCTCGTCAGCTGGAATGCTGTGGTCTTTGTGCTCTCTGGGCCTGCTCCAGTAGCACTCCCACAGTAGGCCCCAAGCAACACTTATGTGCCACCGGGAGGTAGCTTGAAGATCAAACTGCAGAATACGTCAAGCTCCTCAGGGCAGCACGTGTTTCCTCCAGATCCAAAGGGAGGGCTTCCACAGTAGTTTGCAACTTGTGTATCACCATATCTGCGTGCTACTCTGCGCGCCCAGACTTCGATGCAACCCAACCATGGACATGCTGAGCAAGTCCCTGCATCTGTCTTCGACAGGGAGAGCACGGCAAACCCAAATTCTCCCTCTGCGCTACTCATGGAGTTCGTTGTAGCACGCTTGTTCTCTTTCATGGACCTATCCTATGTTTGTCTCACAAGGGACTGTGATTTCTGTGAGCAGGGATGACTGGAGTTTTCCGACCAGATCACAATGTACGGATGAAGGCTGGAGTTCAGCAGCTGTGCTGGCACATTTCGTGTCCTGTCATGTCTGACGACACTTTCCGCTCTCTGCCAGGCTGCAAATGGAATCTCCTGTAGGGATCCCTGGTTTTTTTTCTCTATATCCATATACCATATTTCAGCAGAACAAACGAGAACTTTATTTTAACGTATTACTTTCTAAGTATCTATCTCCGTCAAGGACCGATTAGATGTCATTTTTCATCTTTCAGTTTCTGTAGGTTGTGTTAGTTTCTAAGTTCGTAGACTAAAACTGCTCTGAAGTCACAATTCAACATTCAGCAATATCAAAATATTTCAGTGCCCCCTCTCATCACCTTAGACAGAAAATGACTTTCGGTAAGAATGAGAATATTTCTACCACACGAGTACTGCATTGTAACAGGCTAACTTCACTGGTTCTGGATTCTTTTACGTGCTCGATCACGGAATCTAAGATGGACTCTCCTGCACCAGCGAGAAAGACTTTGTAGGCTGACCATAGCAGTAGCATTTACTTTGAGAAACACTTTGTTCAATCAAGGTAGTGTTGCTCTTGTCAATGCTTTGTTTTCTTCTCAAGGTTCGTGTAAAACTGTGCATGAAGGCATGCTTGTCATTTTCTTTTCTCTGGAGTGTGGGACTCAGTCATCCTTCCACGAGAAGGAAGGCCGGTCGGGAAACGGTTCTGCATCGATCCCGAGACCCTGCGTCAGGGACAGAAGGAGGACATGAAAGAAGCACAGACACCCAGTCACGCACGACAGTGCTTTATTGCCAAGGTCTTGGTAGAGAGAGCTCGACCCAGTGGACACAGTGGACACAAAGGCATCCCACACTCTAGTTCCCTCCATCCGTCTCCTCGTTCCCCTCAATCTGTCTCCCCTCCCCGCCCTCTCCCTTCCCGTTATCCAGCTCGCCCTCGTTCATGTGCTCGGGATCACCTGGCAAAGAGAAAAACATTTCAATTGATCTTTCAGTGTGTAAGAACAAAAATCCATGACAAGAAAGAACATTTTCCAGAGAAGTCAAAATTAGGCTAGGTAAGCCAAGTGAGGGCTATCATAAGCTTTAATCAAATGTATCTCTATTAAGAAATAAACGTTGTTTCTGTTAAATTCATTTATCTCCCTGCAAGTCAGAAACATCTTACAAAGACAAAGTGTGTTAAATATATGAGAAGACGAAGAAGAAGAAGAAGAAGAAGAAGAAGAAGAAGAAGAAGAAGAAGAAGAAGAAGAAGAAGAAGAAGAAGAAGAAGAAGAAGAAGAAGAAGAAGAAGAAGAAGAAGAAGAAGAAGAAGAAGAAGAAGAAGAAGAAGAAGAAGAAGAAGAAGAAGAAAGAAGAAGAAGAAGAAGAAGAAGAAGAAGAAGAAGAAGAAGAAGAAGAAGAAGAAGAAGAAGAAGAAGAAGAAGAAGAAGAAGAAGAAGAAGAAGAAGAAGAAGAAGAAGAAGAAGAAGAAGAAGAAGAAGAAGAAGAAGAAGAAGAAGAAGAAGAAGAAGAATGAGAACGTAATTGTTGTTTAACAACTTTAGTGGATTCCGTCGAGAGTTCGAACGGAAATTTTCAATTATTTCACGAAGCCAGACCGAAACCCATCGGTACGTCTTGGCTTTGTTTCAAACTATGCCATTCCTCGATGGGGCTCGGTCAGCAGACGAGATGGGAACAAGAGGAAAATGGCGGGAGACGGAGACCAGACTTTACTCACGTGCGGAAGAGCTCTAGCCACGCGCTCCGTGGAAGCCGAACTGCGGCTGGCGTTTGTACATTCCAGCTTCGTCTGCAAGAAAGGGAAGCGCGGTCGATGGAGAACAAAGGATTGCAAGACAGCCACCTCCCCTCAAACCCAGCCGCTTCCCCCCGACCATCAAGGCCAGACATAATGGGGTTTCTATTGGCATGACTGTCGGACCAGACCGAAGAGCGACGGCGTGGTAAGGGGGTGGAGCTTCCTTTTCTCAAGTCCGTCAGTGCGTCTCCTTCTGCCCTGTTTGGCGTGATGAGTTTGGGAACCTCGACGGATTTTGTGGAAAAGTCAGAAAGGAGTCCCTGAATGTGATCAGACTACGTTTCGAAGCCGTTCCTCCTGTCGGCCTCCAGTTGAAATTATATTTTAAAATTTTAATCGGTCGTGGCCATTTCACATGACTACTTGGTGAAGGAGGGTGGTATGTGTTTCGTTGGTAAAACCTTCAAATTGCATTCATTTAAATTCAACACGGTTGCAGAGAACTGAAGCTCTGTAGTGCCTCGTGCAAGGCAAACTGAAGGCAAGAGTAACTATGATGTAGACAAGGAACTTGGGATCCTGTCTGACTTCAATGACAAAGATTTTGTCTCACACGTTTAGACGGAACTGCACATTCTTCTTACTGCCTGTGTTAGGTACGAAACTAGTTCTGCTCCCTGAAAACAATCCCACGTTGCCAACTCACTTTTACTGTCACTGCCCAGTATTTTCTATTTCATGAGGTAAACATGTTTTGAGTAACACTTTGGGCGAGAAGAATTACGTTATCCATGCAATATCCCACACACTCACCCACCCCCACCCCCACCCCGAAAAATGAAAAGCTGTAGCACCTGAAAGGTCATTAAACTCTGCGACCTCTGCACGCTTCTATCTGTCACTGCCTCTGACTTTTCCTCATCCAACCCCCTTTCCAAACCCCCTTCCCATCCCCAACTCACACACCCACACACCACCTCACGTTACTTTGACATTCTGCTCTACCATGTGCTCATGCATTTGCTCCTTGCTTGTGCGGCAGTCTTTAGAAGCATGCCAGTGTGTTAGCGTTAGTGTGTGCATAAGTCCGTGGGTGCGTGTGTGCGTGTGTGTGTGTGTGTATGTGTGTGTGTGTGTGTGTGTGCTGCGTCCATGCGTGAAGGCGTGTGTGCTCGTGTGTGTGTGTGTGTGTGTGTGTGTGTGTGTGTGTGTGTGTGTGTGTTCGCGGGTCTATGTGCGTGTGTTTGTGTGTGTGTGTGTGTGTGTGTGTGTGTGTGTGTGTATGTTCGCGGGTCTATGTGCGTGTGTTTGTGTGTGTGTGTGCGTGTGTGTGTGTGTGTGTGTGTGTGTGTGTGTGTGTGTGTGTGTGTGTATGTGTGTGTGCGCGCACGCGCGAGCGCGTGTGTGCATCTGTTTGCGCGCGCGCGTGTGTGTTTGCTTGTGAGGGTCGCGTTATTTATTCCATTTCTGCAATCATGAACATCAGAGAAAAGAATAGCGCCCCTCCCCGGTCCAGTTCAAACTCATTAACCGCCTTCCCCAGGCTGCTCATTGCTAGTCTGTGACGCCTGCCCCTGTTGTACAAAGGCCTCAAGGTATAAGCATCCGCTGACTTTTTATCGCATGGTGTTTGCTTGGAAAATACTTCTGGGAGAATTTTCGGCCTCACCCAGCTTCGGGTGACGAATGAGGTTAATGACTGGTGCCTTTCAATCGAGCGGAATATTGCGGATTCGTTTTTGCAGAAATCAGACGAGAAAATCACAAAGCTAAAGCTCGTCCTAACGTGACAAAATGATGTTACTCCGTGACCGAGAGAAAAAGCGTTTCGTTGTGTGACGTTGTCGCCATTTGCCCAGTGATCTAGTGCGCAGACTGACGGTAACGCCAGTCTAGGAACAAAGGGACTCGTCACCTGATGAAGGACGTGGCCTAAAGCTTCAGGAAATCATCTCGGCGGCCTTGGTTCACCACAGGGAACGTCTGATAGAAGAGGCACGTGCACCTAGAGCTACTTGATTCTTTTCGTGTCTGCCGGCTGCAAACCTTCGGGTTCACGTGCACCATTAGCTGCCCAGCACTGCTGGTGTCTGCCCACCTCAGATGTTCCTAATACCAAGCCGAAACCCTGCAGGGGACGGACACCACAAACAAGCTTGGGTCTTTGGCTGTCTGTTTACCTAACTGCGTAGACTGGGTCTCTCGTACTGTGCCTTGGGCATGCACGCAATAGTCTTTCCAGCAGAAGCCAATTTGGGGGTAAACACAAAGGTATAGGGATAAGCTGATACTGGGTATGATTGAACTGTTTTCTATCTTGTCTTTGTAGGTTCCTTGTAGGTTTCCAGTCGACACCACTGAGAAGCACGCTGTCTCGCACCGAGATGTGAGAACTTAGAGCAATATTGCGCGTTATCCATGTGCATGTTAACACAGAATCTCTTCAAATGAACGAAATATGATTAATTTACTGAATATGGACTGCAAAGTGTTTGTGTTTCGAATTGTTTAAAACAATTCACGCCTGCTGAGTACGTGTGTTCAATGGTTAAGCGCACTATGACGCCTGTCGTTTTACAATAGAAAGAAACTTCTGCATAGGAATGAAAATTAGAATTGCACTGTTCATAGAGATTCGACTCAGCTCTTTTCTTTTGAACATTTCCCCTGAAATACGCAAAACAGATTACGCGAAATTGCTGAGTAAAGATATCAGCACACTAAGTCACATAAACACATTTTCCTGATTTTTACACTACTGTGGGGAAACAATGAACATGTTGTATTTCTGGAATATGCATGAGTAAATATTAAATTGTGTGGTTGAAATATTTCATTTAGTCAGTTTTCGTACTTTAGCCTCTGTCCAAAGCATATGTAAAGATTATCTCTCATTTCAAGTCAAATGAAAAGTGAACCCGAAGAATATTCATGTCTTAAGTTTTATGTTTGTAGTATTATTTTTGTGAAATATCTCTCATCTGAAGGACAGACTAGACTTTGCGTGGCGTAAATAGAAAACATTCGTCATGAAGTGCCACAATACTGAATGCCAGGATGAAACAGCAGTTCATGACAGTATCATGATATCTCATTGTCGTCTCTGATACACCAGTAGTTTTGAACGTATTTGCATTAGTATTGAGATTCTGAACATCTCATATAAAGACCATGTCACGAATAAGGAAGTCAGCAACAGGATCAGGAGAGCAATTGGACAGTACGAAGACCTGCTCTCAATCGAGAAAAGCAGAAAGCTGAAGTGTCACGTGTCAAGAGGAAGTGGGCTGGCCAAGACCATCCTGCAAGGTACCGTACCAGGTGGGAGAAGGAGAGGCAGGCAGAGAAAGAGGTGGGAAGACAACACCAAAGAGTGGACAGGCTTGACCTTTGCTGACTCACAGCGAGCCACAGAGGACAGAGCTCGATGGAGGAAGATTGTCCGAAAGTCAGCAGTGGTGCCTCAACAAGCCATCTCAGGGTAGAGAGACTGAAGACTGAAGACTGCACTAGTATTGCTTTGCGTTTGACTAAGAGTAATCAGAATTCCTCAAATAAAACAAATTGGTGTTGATGATTTGTTGCTATTCGTGTGGAAAACTAGTGACTGACATTAATGTTGAACGAGAAGTCATATAACATCCTATTAATATGCAGTTATTAAAGCTACGGCTGGATTTTTGCAAAGACTCATGCCTATTTAATTTTACATGTCCATTACAAATTCCCTCCAATGGGCATTTACGAGTCTTTGAAAAATTATGTCCGTCCTCATTACAATTTCGTGTATGTGATGAAAAAAAAGTACCTCACATCTCCCGTTGTTTTTATCACAGCATTAACTCACTTGTTTGATTGGTTGCCCTCGAATAATTACTGTCGGATAATGTCAAACTCCCTCGTCATCATGTCTGTACGCGTCTGTAGACTCTGGCTTTACAAGCGGATCGAAAAAACAAGGAATGAATTAGTTGGAAGAGTACACGCAGAATCATTACTGGGAAGACGTCGGCTCATCATGCTGATCTATCTCTTTCGACCACGAAACTGGCGCCAAAGGTGAGACTGCAGTTCAAAGGTCGAGTTCGCAGAGTAAATGGCAACAGTGGTAGGCTACAGATGCGTCCAAGTCAAGGGGTGCTGCGATGGGCCATTTGCATTTCGTTTGCTGTTGAGGACAGTGAAGATAAAAGTTAGCTTGTAAAGAAGACCTCATCTGCACCAACCGAACTGACGCACGCGTTGTCCAGATCGATTTTTCGATTCTGTGGTGATCCTGAAGCGGCTGACGTAACGAAGCTTGAAGTTGTTTCAATCAGGCTTCGTTTTCGTCCGAGGTCACCGGTGGCGGGAATGGGAGGCAATGAAATTGACCAGATCTCTTCACTGCGGCATCAAGACCCGAACAGCCAGCCCATGGGTGGCGGTTCCCGCCTCCACGACCCCCGCAATGCGGAATCAATTGGCCAGGGCGATAACAGAAGCCGTCCATCGCAGTCGGACGTTTATGTGCGCTGACCCAGCCAGTCAGTTACACCTCACCAGTCTCGACTCTGGTCTCCCATAGGAGAAGAAGCCAATCCCTTTTCTAGCGTCTCCAGGGCTTGGAGTTCCCATGTTGCAGCCCACGATAGCGGGTTTATGGTCAGGTGAGAGCCAACTAGAACATTTTGCTGGTCTGCTTCGTCCCGACTTGGCTTCCGCAGTCTGGACTGTAATTGTTTATGATGGAGGAGGTGAGAACCGAGGCACCGTGGAAATGGTTCAAGAGTTGTCAAAATATATTCATCTGAGCATGCAAGAAATATGGTTGCATGAATACTTATTCGTTGGGGGTTTCATTTGTTTTGAGCGATTTGATGTGAAATACAGAACGTACATGTGTAAATCTATGTTACCGATATAAATTGTAGGCTTGAATAAAAACGAGATGTAGGAATCATTTTATCTCTCCATGCATATATCTCGGCACTCATGTAAAAGGTCTTTACATTGCACAAAGCCCACTACAATAAAGTCTCTTTGCATTTTCGAAGCAGAATAGGCCAATAACAAAAGCCCACTGATGACACACTCACGTTGACAATGCATGAGGCATTTGTACAGATACGCTGTGTTGTGCCTAGCACGGGAACGATCTGAACGAGTCGGCTTTTGCCTTGCAATTTTTCGCTCGTTCAAAGATTCTCAAACCGTACACCTCACCCCAAGATATCCAGGCTACTCTGTTATTTCAACAGCATATACAATCCCACAGATGCAGGCAACCCACCTCGATACTTACAAGTACTCGATTTTGCTCTTGGGTCAGAATAGGAAATGCGAGTATTGCACCTTGCAAATGCACCTAAATCTCATCCTCACTGGGTTCAGACACCCAACTCGCTGTCCCCATGCATCTGAAAATCGAGCGCTGTGAACTCTTGGCCAGAACTCCACTGTGACCATGAACGTTTTCAAGTGCCTCCGATTCGGGAGGAAATCCGTGTTCACCTATTTGCAACCTAAATATCATTTGACCTCAAAACTTGCGTCTAAGGCGCAAACGGAATAATTGCCTTCCTCGCAACTTGCCTCATTTCACGCGGACAGGGGACCATGGTGTTGCTGTGTTAACAACGTCACAGATGGCCGTTGGAGTAAATTGTTTCTGAGCCATTTAGATTCTCCGAGGAAATTACTGTGAATTTTTTTATTGATTCCTGCAATTTCACCCCCTCTGTTACTGGGACAAAAAAAATGGTTGACGCAGAAATCGGCCTGAAGAAATTGCAAACAACGGACGCTGAGCGAACCACTAGAAGTGCAAACCTTCCGTGAGAGTGTTCCATTGTCTCGTCAAAATTGGCTCTAGGGGGGTGAACGCAGTTTGAAAGGACGTCTGTTTTGCTTCCTGTCCCCTGGTGCTGTTCGTCGTACGGGTGCTGATTGACGTACCTTATTGCTAACTTTGGCAACCTTCTGATCATTATCTCCCCATGTATTCCCCATTACGTCGCAGTACTCTGAAGGAACACTATCACGCGGTCTATGTCCTAACAAAATTGCATTCTTGTGTGTTTGTATTTTAAGGTTCCTATAGGCACCCTACTAAAAATGGGCGACCGATTTGACTGCTGGGAAGTTTGACCGAGGCAGAATTGGCACAAACAGAATTTTTTATTAAAACCAAAACAGGACAAACTCGCGGCTTCCATCTGATGAGGGGGCATTTGACGGCAGCACGCCGTGAGCGATTTTTTCGTTTTTCTCGGTCAATGTCTCTGAACTCAGACCCCTGAGGCGTTCCTCGAAAAAGATTGTCTAATTCCCACGCCTGCAAACACACATAAAGCGTTACGCCTGCAAACACACACAAAGCGTGCCCGCCCAGCCACTTGCAACTATTTTTATTTTCTTGCAAAGTAGGGAGCTTAGTTAACTGTTTTGAGTGAGCATTCTGAGTGCAGTTCTACGACCGTGGATTGACGTTATCGTAGAACGTTTGTTTGATTATTCCGAGAGGGTTTCTTGTTTGCTTTTTCCATCTCTTTGCTCTATTTCCTCCTCGTTTGCATGTTTGTTTGGTTGTTTGCCCGCATTTCGACATATCAGTGAATCGTCCGTCAGTGTGTGGCTTTGCTTGTTTGTCGGAACTGCTCTCTACCTGTCACAGTCTGTTTATTCGCTGGCTTGCATGTTAACGTGTGTGTGAGATTCTCCATAGTTTGCTAAATACTGACCTAATCGGTGTCCCAAAATTTTCTGGATGCTCCTTGGAGGCCGCGCTCTCCCATGCTTTAAGCACATCTCCAGCAATGACTCTGCACAACTCTTCAGTCGTCTACCCCGACATATAGCTCCCTTATATTCAGATTTTTAAAATGTTTCTATAATTAAATGTCAATAATGATTTCACTGTATCAGCACAATGACGAAACGGCGAGATTGTATCTTGACTGTGGTAATACCACTTAAAATCTTGCATTCACCAGCCTTGCTGACAGTGATTTTTACAAGTCCCAGGCAAACTAGTATACTTTGGCTGTAATAACACCATTTTACTTTTCTTATTCCCTCTAATAAGCATTGTTGACGATAGTCCTAAAAGTTCCAGCTAAACATATCAGCGAACATGTATTTTCCATTACTGTATCAGTACTATTCTACATAGCCCAATTCCCACTCACCAACCGTGCTGTCAGTGATTAAACAGTCCCAGATGACCTTACCATTGAACAAAAATGCCTTGCCTTTAACAATATGCTTAATGTTCGGTGTTACTCCTCACTAGCCTTGCTGACGGTAATCCTAAATACCTCAGCCAAGCCTACCTGCGATCTGCTCCGCCAGAAGACGAGCGCGCGCCAAGCGGAGGAACTCGAGGAAGTGGTTGAGCTGGAAATCCGGGGGCCATCCACCAGCTCTCCTTCCCCGACTGCCCATGAAGACGTTGGCCTTGAACCGCTTGTCTACACCCAGCTCATCGTCTGTGGCTGCCAATAGCTCCTCTGTGCTGTCACCCTTCATGCTTTCCCCCAAGCTCTTGCTTTGTTTCTCTGCCTGCAGGAAGAGATGATCAGTTTCAGATGAAGTGGTAACAACTGTCACATGATTGAAAGTATACATGAATCATTATATATCTATTTATTTGCAAGTGAAGCTTACTTCATTCGGGAAACCCATCTTTTGACGCAAAATAGCGTTGCTAAAAGTGTGGTCCGTGGCGGAGCTCTTCAGAGGGAAGAGCAGGCCTACCGTCTCTCTGTATGAGCGAATGGCAAAGGAAGGGAGGTTGTGATGATTTGCTCATGTTCTTTTTTTTTTTTTTTTTTTTTTTTTTTTTAAATATCTTTATTCAGAAAGGGGAGTATACACATACGTCTGCCCAAAACTTTTCACAACAGTAAAAAAGAAGAAAGAGAAAAANNNCGTGTTGTTTCTGTCACTGTAAAACAGCGGCACTGAAGTGACCTCTCCAGGGCGCGAGCCTGGGCAGCGTGTATGGAGATCCTGGGTTGCCCAGTCGACAGAATCCCCCACTCGGCCTCGCTGGTGTGGTCCAAAGGAACGCGGAGCGATACGTTTGGCACCAGTCTGGCTGCAGAAGCTGCCGGAAGGAGGTCAAGACTGACGACCATCCGCCTTAGGGGCTTCACTCCGGATTTGTGTAGGGTTTACTCCTTAGCCTTTCCTCCTCCCGAAGGTATCCACAAGGCAGCGGAGCCCTAGTTTTATTCGCCTCTTACGAATCGCGCAGGGAGACGCGGTGGGTCAATTCTTACCCCGAGCCCGCAGGGGTGGGTTTTACATCAGAGTTTCCCTCTCCTAGACGAACTGCCTGACGAGGCTAACGAGCTCCATCTGCCCGGGTTTGAAGTCGGAGTTGTCCTTCTCCTAGACTGGTTGCCAACCAAGGCTTATGAGCCCAGTCTGCCCAGTTCCCGGTTATACCGCCGAGTGCTCGGTCGCACCTGCAGGAAGCTTTGTGAATAACAGGGGGACCACGTGAAGGTGTTCCTGAAGGAGCATTTGGGTAGGAGAGGCCATATGCGTGCATGTGCAGCGAGCTGCATTGCAGCAGCAATCACTACCCCGGGATGGGAGAGGCTATGTGTTGCGCGTCACCATCCATTTGCTGTGCGGACTAATCAAAAGTGCAATGTGAGGGTGAATTCTTGAGAGAACTAAGAAAACGAATGGTAAATGAATATAATACAATGTGGTCTGAAGCTTTGAATGCTAGTGATAGATATTCCTTTTTTCGTTGTTTCAAAGCACTACGGTATAAAGAGACGTATTTGTACAGTATTGACAAGAAAGTATTTAGAGATGTGTACATTCGTTTCCGTATGGGATTTACCGACCTGTATGTGCATAAATACCGATATGTAAAGGAAAGTGATTTCAACACATACTTGTGTCCAGCATGTTATGAAACAGATGAGTGTGAAAGACATTTTCTTCTTGAATGTCCGGTATATGAGGACCTGAGAAGAAAGTTCCTTAGAAATCTCCCTAATGGGAATGTAGAGATCCAATACCTGCTGATGGAGCAAGATATAATGGTGATAAGATCTGTAGCAAGGTACTTGTATCATGCATTTAAAAGGCGGGGGGAGGCAGTGGCTACAGCAGTGACTGAAGAGAGGCATTCACTACTTGATTGTAACCTTTGAAATATTGATGTGAAGGGCCGGAGGCCCAACAATAAACTGTTCGTTCGTTCGTTCATTCGTTCTCTCTCTCTCTCTCTCTCTCTCTCTCTCTCTCTCTCTCTCTCTCCCTCTCTCTCTCTCTCTCACACACACACACACACACACACACACACACACACACACGCGCGCGCGCGCACGTACGCACACACACACACACACACACATACTTACATACACATACACACACACGCTCACGTCAGTCAGAGTTAGATATAGACGCCCCATGTCTCCTTACGTAGTTTGTAAAACGCGAAAGAATAGGAAAATTGATTCTTAACTTGCTTATACCTTAGTCAATGCCACTGATTGTGTAGTTCTTGATCGTATACAGTCTGCACAAGCTGATATGCAATATAGTCTTATCCGTCCCTTGATCCATCTTCTCCAACACTGCTACAAACTTCGTGCACAGTGACAAACTGGGTTTTTCGTAATCATCTTTCACATGCATTTTGTGATTTTCAGAATCCCTCCCATTGATGGGCCACACTAGTGAACGTCCGAGGAAAGGGGTGCGGACCCCGCTTCGCTGGCGGGCCACGGCATCTGATTGGCTGGGTTTTTACATAGGAATTAATGCTCGAAACCGAGCCGAATTGCCTTGACGACTGCTGTAAATGTTATATTTATCGTAACCCAAATTATCTGAAAGCTCATTGTGCACATGAGTTTGTCAAATATTCACACTTTAATGTCATTCTGGGGGCGGAATAAATGTCCAAGATTGCGTATGTGCGCTAGCAAGCACGTAATACTTTGCTTGTCATCTGTGTAAAGGTCACTGGGAATTATACGACCAACATCGCACCCCTCTCCTCGGACGAGTCCACTAGTGTGGCCCATCAGTAGAAGGAATTTCTTTTTTTCTAGGTAGTAAAAAATAGCGGGAATATGCCCAAGTTTGCAATTCGTCTGTAGGCAAAATAACAGCGCCGCATCTGGTAAATACATGTGGACACTGCTGATATATTTGTCGTACATACGCCAAAGGCAATCATCTACATTCGTAAAAAGTCATCTTGGCAGGCCTACATTTTTATTTACAGAGTACATCAGGTGCCTGTCCTTTCAATGGAAAAGACTTCCGGAATATGCACGAAATACTGTCTCCTTCACAACCATTCCCTTGGGTATTTGCTCGATATTTCGAACGACTAGGTTTTCACAGGCTTTACTGACACTTTTTGACCTCCATGGGGAAGCAGTTTTGTTTTGCCTGTCCTCGTTGGCCAGAAAGCGGATTGTGTTACGTCCAAAGTTCTCCCAGGTGATCTGTCATCTACATTCAGGATGCTCAGATGCACTTTTTACTCGATTGCTGGCTAATGGTTATACTTGCCAATCAGGGCGGGGAATGTCCTTTGTGGGTTGCTCTAACCTGTCATCTCCACTTCGTGCTGCATAGCTAATTGACTATCTCTGTTGTTTCTGTATAATGGGGCTGCCACCCATGTGTCCAAAACGCTCTGATGTTTCCGTCCAGAGTTGTTCTCCCAAAAGCCGCTGTTGTTTTGAGTGGTCTCTAGAGGTGTCATTGTGACAGTCTCGAGATGCCTAACAGCTTGTGCGAAAGACAAATGAAAGCACCATTTTTAGACAAGGATACATCGTCAGGGATGAGTATGCCCTAGATTTCCTATGCAAAAACAGGATGAAGACACGACATAATTAGGGCAAGGCGAATATTCATATACATCATAACATTCACTGGCATTGGTCCGACATCTTCAAAGGCCACGTTAATTTAGAACGGATAGACAGCTTGTTAATAGCAATACGCACGTAGTAGTAAAGGTGGAAAGAGTAATGATAGTGTAGTTGTAGTGGCGGTAGTAGCAGGTACAGCAGTAAAAGTGATAGTTGTTGCAGCAATTGCCATTGAAGTGGTAAAATTAGTAGTAGCAGCAAAAGCAGCAGTAATAGCAGCAGCATTCTTCTCCTCCTCATCTTCCTGCTCTTTCTCCTCCTCCCTATTTCCTCCTTCGTCTGAGCAGGAAGACAAGGAGGAGAAGAAGGAACAGCAGCAGTAGTATTTGGTGGGGTGGTGGGGTAAGGGTTGAGGGATGGTAGTGATGATGGTGGTAAGGGCTGGTAGTGGTGGGGGGGGGGGGGGGGTAGTAGTGATGGTGGTGGTGGGGGTGGTGGGGGTGATGTTGGTGGTGGTGGCGGCGGCGGCCGTGGTGGTGGTGGTGGTGGCGGAGGAGGCGATGGTGGTGGTGGCGGCGACGGCGGTCGCTGTGGTGGTGGTGGTGGCGGCGGCGGCGGCAGCGGCGGCGGCGGCGGCGGCGGTTGTGGTGGCGGCGGCAGTGGTGGTGATGGTGGTGGGGGAGGTGGTGATAGTGTAAATAACGATGCCGCCGCCGCAGACGATAATGAAGCTGATAATATGATAATGAGGAGGAATAGAAGTAGCAGCAGGAGCAGCAAGTGGAGGACCAATAGGTGCAGGAGCAAAAGGAGGAGGACACGAAGCGAAAGGAGCACGAGGAATGGGAGGAGGAGCAGAGGAAACAGGAGCGAGAGGAGGAGCAGTAGGATGGGCAGGGCAAAAAAGAAAGAGCAGGAGGAGCAGGAGGAGAAACGAGAGGTGGAGCAAAAGGAGGAGCAAAATAAGGAGCAGGTGCAAAATCAAAAGCAGATAGAGAAGCAGTGTGAAGATAAGAAGGAGCAAAATGGGGGAAAAGGAGTAGCAGCAGTGCTGAAAAAGACATTTAAAAGCTGAGCATGTACAAGGAAAATCAGACAGCTGGTGCTAATAGAGCTGCAGGAGCAGAAAATCAAGTGGAAGGATGGGTGGGTGGGTTGGGAGATGGAGGTGGAAGGGGTGGGGTGGGGGCGGGGGGTAGGGTTGAAAGAAAATGCATGAGCAGGAGCAGAACAAGGTGCAGAGAGTAAAGCCCCGGTGAAATTGCACAAGCATCAAAAACAGAAACATCAGTCTCTGCGTTGTCCGCCCACACCAAAATGGCACTGCGTAGGGATACCCAAGTCCTTATGTATAGTTTCCTAAACAACACGTCCTGAACATTTG
>JAWQFJ010000620.1:60000-65000 GCA_034096865.1 Theodoxus fluviatilis
AACAGATGCACTCATAACTTACATAAGCGTACTTAGTCGTTTGCCTGTGATCTATGAAATCTTGCAGGAGAGATAATATGACTGCTATGCGGGAGAAAAAAGTGTATTGTTAACGCTTTATTTTGGCGCGTACCTTGAGAGAGAGAGAGTGGAAAAGGAGTGTCAATACAACCATCACACATGTTTCTTTCCCAAGGTGCCACTGTTCGTTCGTTTCTTTCAACTCATTTTTGCGCATACATAGACAGAATGTCATATACACGCTCGCGTTCAGGTGCATTCTTACACATGCAAACACGCATACGCATACGTTCATGCGAGCGCGCATGCACACCAAAGTACCCACGAATTCACGCAGATACATGTTCGCGCATATATTTTATGGGCGCGTATAAACACGTGCGCACACATACACACTCATGCGTGCATGAGCGTGTACCCGTGCGCACACGCAATGCACACACACAAATACGCACAAATGCCCACAATGCTATTTCGTATGGAAAATATATTATGCACACACTCAATTTACTCTTTTCTTCCTCTTTTTAATAAATGAGATTTTCACACTTTTCTTTACGTCTCTCTGGTCACCAAGCAGCGTGCCTGTTGTTCTGATCCGGTTCCAATATTGCTATGTGTAGCTGTTTGTGTCCTAAGTTTAGATAATATATAAGTTGCTATGTAATACCATACCTTTATCTTTTACGTTTTTACCGATTAGAAGCGGACAAAACCTCGGTTACATACTTCCTGCAGCTTCCTGACCATTTTAGGGAAAATATATATATATATATATATATATATATATATATATATCGTGTCGCAGTTTAGCATCTGCTATTTGTAACCGAGATTACACGCTTTAACAATCTCATTATCTAAGTTCACGCTGTGACGTCAGAGCTCATGACAAGGCAGGACGGTAACCCTGAAATTCAACAGCAGCAGAATGAGTTACAACATTGTCTGGCAAAGCTGTGTCAAAAAGGTGAACAACTTAAATCTTTATGTTTTGATGGGGAGATCGCAAAGGAAAGAGAGCAAAATTTATTTTGCCCCATCCCCCCACCCCAACACAGACTTAGTGGTCGGAGAACATGGCTTATCAGGTAGATTGTTTATCTTATAAACAACATGGATGACACAAATTTGGCACGAGAATAGTCTTTGTCATTGAAAATATTACCCAAGGCGGAATATCAGCCGCGGGGATCCAAAAGGAGTGACAGCGAGGTTTTTGACAGAAAATGTAATGCATTTAAAAGTGTTATTTTGTAGACATGGAATGCCATAGGTTACCTACATGACAAAATCGGTGTTAGTATTCTGTTTTGTACTCTTATGTACTCAAGCAAAGTGTAGTTCACTGCAAGGGGTTATTTACTCAGCGATCTACTATTCGATCTACTATATTCAGCTTGTTTTTGTTTTTGTGAATCTCTCGCATTTTGCCTAGGGTTTGGGGAATTTTTAGGGGGTCTTTTTGTGGCCGAGATTGAATGGGAGGGAGAAGCGGTAATCGGTTTCGTGATATTCTTCTGCATCGCTAAATCCGAGGGAAAGTATATTTTTCTCACTTTCCTTTTTTCCCCAAACAAAACCGTTTGCTGGGTTACAAAATTGTCGTCTGAAAAAGAATAAATGTTTGCGTGGTCTGCATCTCACCAAGATCAGCGTCCATTTATCGACTTCTTTATGATGCAGAAAAAAACCACAAATAGACCTCATAAAGAGTTGTTGCGATTTGTATTTAAAGTTTGAGACTACAGGTCTTATGAAAGTTGATTTTTATTCATTGAATCATAAACTGCGTCTTGAAGTCTTTCTCCTCACATCACACATCTGCTCGAGTATGTCCAGTCTGCTGACCCTCTAATATCTACATGTAGAATACACATTTTTCTTCTTCCCGTCTCCGTGGTCTGTTCGTGTGTGGTGAGTGGTACACACGGAAATGTTTTTGCGCGTTTGTAACTTTAATGGTCTGATGATGATCCAGCTACAATGCATTCAGTTTCGTTTCTGATTATTTCTCTTTAGTAGAAACTAAATGGTTTCCCACCCCCATCCTAAAAAGCAGCGTTTAAAGATCTCTTCATATGGATGTTTTCACGAGTAATCCGTGCTGGCTGGCAACCCGAAAAAGCATGCATTTGCTCAGGTATCTTTTTCAGCTCTGAAGTCTGCCCAGCGGGATGTAGCTCTGCCCACAATTGACCAGTCTGTGTCTACCACGCAACGCAATGGAAAGCTAAGCACTGCGATCCGATGAGCGTCATTCACGCTCAAGACGACACCTTATTGACCGCGCCGTCTGCCTGAGGTCTGCAAAGGTCATCCTCTGCACGGGTTTGTCGGGCGGCGGCGTGTGGCCTCGGCTTTTTCACCCAGCGTTTAACGGTTGTCAACACATTATCACGGATGACTGCCGGTACCCTGGGTTTTGTCATGTCCTCTGGTGTGAGGTGTGCAAGTTGGAAGTATGGAGAGCCATTTGTGATGAACCTTAATGGGGGCGACCGACGACACGTTATTTGCGTTATAAAAGGAACTCCAAATGCAACCTGTTTGGCGGAGTTTTGGCAGCACCAGCCACAAGAAAATTGCCAATGAATTAACCATCAGTTTGTAGCTCGTTTGTAGATCTTAGAGAAACATATTCGTACATATCTACATGTAACAGGGTGACAAAACTTTGCTGACTTTGCTTTCTGTGCATGACCCGCTCCTATTTTCCAGTCTGTCACCATGTGGTCAGTTCGGCTACCCACTCAGCACTGTTTTTCTTTCATTGTAAACATCCTCTCCAATTCCATTCCCGCACCAGACTCTTGGACACAAATGCCTACTGAAACCATATCCTCCCATGCCAGCCTCGCCTTCCTACACTTGCCTCCTTGCGCTTGCACGCCTTCGTGCCACCACTCTGTTTCTTCTGGACATCTGGCTCCTCCCAAGTTCTTGGACAGAACATGCCCACTCTGCTCCAACCCCTTCCCACGCATTCCTGGTACCACGCCCATCCCGCACCCTCTCCATCCCATGCCACGCCTTTCTCTAGATCCCTCCCCGGAACCCGGCGTTTTCCGGTTTTATGGAACATATAGGGGTGACCGCTTGTGCTTAGAGCAGAGTAGAGTAGGGAACCGACAGATTCCATGTCCCTCTGTGCCTGTGCCGCACAACACTTGGGAGGCAGGGGTAAAGTTCCCAAAACCTGCACCGTAGCCCCAACAACGTCAATACTGGTGCCGCTACATACAGAAAGAAAAACATATACCGCTTGTGCTTAGAGCAGAGTAGAGCAGAATAGAGTACGGACTCATTCTTGCAGCTACTAAATAAATGGATGAAATGGGAACCGACTGACTCCATGTCCCTCTGTGCCTCTGCCACCCAACACTTGGGAGGCAGGCAAAAAGTTCCCAAAACCTGCACCGTAGCCCCAGCAACGTCAATGCTGATGCCGCTACATTTTGGCGCTGCAAAGCAGGGTCTGATCAGAGGGAGAGTCAGTGAAGATGATGTTCATGACCACCAGTTCTGATGATAGCCAGCGTTACCGATCCCCATCACTGATGGACGTCTGGTAAGGACTGTCACCGCTGCCACTGCCGACCCCTGCTTGCCCATCACCTTGCCCTACCATGCCGCCACGCTGACACAACCAGCACCCCGTGACAACAGGGAGAGGGCACAGTCTCCGGTAGGAGTTGTCCAGCAAGTGTGTGCTGCAATGGCTTCACCTCCCGCCCCTCGTTTCAATGGCGACGACCAGGTGGTGAACAGAAAGGACCTTCTACCGGCTCTGCCCCATTTCCGCTCTCCTGAGGAGAGTCATGTGTGTGGTAGTGATACTGAGGCGGAAAAGATGGTCATAGATAATCGGATCAGACTTATGCCTAACGTGCATGGCGGAACTGTGACTGTAGAGCAACTGCCTCTTCATCACTCCGCTTGTAGCAATATTGATCAAGCACCCACTCGATATGGACATGATGCCTTTTGACTTGGTTGGCAATGATGTGACTTTGGGGACACGATGAGAACTGGAAACGTGTAAAAAGTGTAAACTTTCTTTTTTGTGTACTGTCCTGGACATACCGAGCTTACGTGAGTATATGTAACTTGACTGCTTCATGTTTAGATTTTGTAGATGTGTTACAGACTGCGTGTATTACCTGTAACATGGTAAAGAAACCAGGCACGAAGTCTGTTGTCACTATATTGTTCTTTGGGAAAATCCAGAGAATGGTTTGTAATCATTTGTTTTCACTCATAGTGTAGACGCATTTCTGAAATGTGTTTGTCAAAATCTGGTTATTACGGTAGGATTTGCAAATGATGCTTTGCTATTGTTGTGAAATTCGCAATGCTGAGTGTTTTCATTGCGGGGTATTGTCTTCAATAGAAATACCATATGTATCACTGTGTTGCTAGTGATTACGGAGGAACTTGCTATGCTTGTTCATTGCGGAGAAATTTGTAATGCTCTGCGCGCATTGCGGGGTGTTGTCGTACTTAGCAACGCCACTTTGTATCACTGTTCGTTTGTGTGCATCTAATTGAGTGTTAAGACCGCTTTTAGCTTGCATGGCTTGTGTGCCTAGCCATGTGGATGGCATACTTGTTGAAGGGTTAAAACCCCTTCAAGTTGTCTTGTCCAACATGCTCTGTTGTTGTGTTGGTTATGCTGCGTTTTGTAATGTGAAATGTTTAATCTCGTTGCTACCAATGAACTAGTTGAACGGTTAAGCCCCCTTCTAGAAGATGTGATGACATGTAAACTCTTGCTTGTTTTCTGTGATATTTTGGATTGTTTTCTAGTTGAATGGTTAAGACCCCTTCCAGACAGCAAAAAATTTATTTCTATCGTGTGATATTTCGTTGTACACCATGGTTGCATACATTACCTCCTAATTCAATTCCTCCTAATTACTCACTAAAGTCAAGACTTTGAGTCCATTCTACATTTGTATTTTGTCTTATGATATATT
>JAWQFJ010000620.1:70000-97500 GCA_034096865.1 Theodoxus fluviatilis
CGCGCGCGCTCACACACACAGAGGCATGCACACACACACACGCATGCACACACACACACACACACACACACACACACACACACACACACACACACACACACACACGAGAGACCCTTGCTTTCTTCTTCGGAAATACACCAGCAGTGACATCCCTACCCCCTTTTTTTTCGTCCTCTGCGACCGCTCTAGACTCTCCTAGAAAGGCTTCTTGCCCTGTGTCAAAGGCTTCAGGTCACAGCGGGGATCTAGAAACATACACTCGACAGCAGCCTTGCGACAGGGAGGAGCAAAGGACGGTTTAGGGACAGACTGGGTTTGGTACGTGACAGGAGTTTTCAGTCGATAGGCATTACCTCCTCTCTGTACTTCCCCAACTCTAATCCCCCACCCCACCCCCCACCCTCACCAGCCCCCATCCAATTCCATCAACCCCCTCTCTAATCCCTATTCCATCGCTCTTGCTGTCCTCTCAGCTTTCCCTTCTCAGGGAAATGTACTGAGTCAGTAAGCGTGACCCAAAGGCAGCTTAGGTCGCCCACATGTCCTTCTATCTCCCTTCACCTCCACACCCCCTTCCCTCTTCTCTTTCCCCATTACCCCTGTACGCTTTACTCCTTGCACCCACCAGCCCACCTCAGCTCAAACATTTTTCAAGCCGTTCTCTCTTTTCATTCCGCCGACTTTCATCTTCAAAGCCAGCCCGCTTATTGTCCTATTGGCTGTTTGCATGAATGACGTCAGAAATGGGCCGAAATCCTTCTGCTCGAGTTATAAAAGGCGTCCTCAAAAATAGTGTGGTCGGCTGTGACCGTGGCTTCTTTCTCATCGTGGAGATACGGTGGCAGCGAGTTCAGTCAAAGCATTGCTTTCTTATCTAGACGGATTCCCTTTCTTTACCACGTGGGCACTGAACAACAACGCGATGTTGTCCTAGAAAACATGTTGATTCCACTCAAACATATTCGGACTGGCTCCACCGACGAAGTTTTCCATCTCCATTTTTCTTCCATGACGAATCTATACTTTTCACACACGGGATACTGAGTCATCAGTGGAGAGCAGAGTAAACACGCATCTTTAGAAAGGTGGAAGGGCACGAGACTCGCCCACGCCGCATCACAACGCAACACGGTTGCACACGAAAACAAATTTTGATCTGCCCAAGCAGAGTGACTGGGCCATCAATGGCCAGAGACGGATTCACCGGGTCAAGCTAATTATCATTGCAGCCGCCATCTTTGTAGGATAAAAAAAAACTCGAAAGCAAATAGTAGAAGACGTATGTGTATGTACTTTTTTATGAATAAAGACCGGTAGATTGTGGGAAATATTTGCCTCAAAACTTGAAAATAGTGTAATTGTAAACAAGAATAATCGAGAACATTGATCATTGAAAAGGTTTCATTTTAGTATTGGTACATACGCCCTTACACGATTTGTAAACAAAACATGCTGATCTGGGTGAATGTCCTGACACTGTAGCTGGCAGATGCGTATGTTGCGCTCATCTCTTAGCAAAGTTCTGTTACTACAGGGGTTCTTCTAGCTTGAGCCGAGAAGTCAAAGTTCACAAACTCCGTTGGTTGTTTTCGATAAAACTATTCACGCACTGGTTGATACAAAGCGGTGACAATCAGTAAACAACTTCACTCTACACACAATGCCGCAGAGGACTCACTCCTTACAAAGGAGGACTCGCTTAACTTCTTGTTAAGCTCTCACTTTAACTCTGCCATGTGCTCTCCCTCCTGTCGCTTTGTCGCGCTTTATATACCTTAACACAGGTTCCAGAACCTTCCAGAACAGTGTTGAACATATCCCCACGCGTCTGCGTGACTGACGCAGCAAAGACAAATTTAGCCCGACTCCACCACGTAACCAGGCAACCGCATGAGCGTAGAGGTGGATGAAAACAGCCCGATTGCGCTACGACATGCTCGTGTGTTCTAGAACCTTCACAACATCTACAATTGAAGTGTGATGAATAACGAAACTTATGGGTGGCGACTGGAGTCACAGCTACGTTCTTCAACCGAAGTGCCTGTCCGCGACCGCATTTGCTTCGCCGATAGCGGTTTCAAATTCAGTGCCGTTTGCAGTGATAGGACGGCGATTACTAGTCTATCGAGAATCAGTCATCATCTCTTATTCTCGCCACGTCAGGCAAACGAAACTGTCTATTCAGAAGTAGACCGTCATCGGATTCCATTAGAGCTTTACATTATACATAAAATCACATTTGGATCAGAATGTATGCTTTGCTACGATGAGCCATCGATTTAAGTCGTGTTCCTCTCACGATGTGTAAAGCAGTCTACAACCTTCATGTGTAAAAAGGGAGGAATACCTGCAAGAAGTCAAATCATTCAGAAAACATCGTTTGTTCCAAATTGTTTATCCATGCTCCATTTTATCCTCCCCATCCCCACTCCCAACCCATCCCCCACACCCTTAACTTCACTCAAAGAGTGCATTTATTTTTTGCCCAGTGATCGAATTACACAGATGATAATTTGTTTTATAGTTAGTAGGGTTTATGACGGAGACTAAATGACGCCAAATGCAGTACTCCTGGTAGATGGCAGAGCTGGGAGACAACTACAGCAGTCAACCCAGACATCAGTCTTGCCCCAGGTAATGCTCTCCAATAGGATGATCTCTAGGTGAGGTGTGAGAGAATGCATACATCACTTTGCAGGAACTCCACGCATCTTTATATCAGTGCACAGCCCTAATCCAAGAAAAACGTCGTTTTCAATAACTCGTTTTATTACCTCCGCCAGTGAGGTTCTTATTTTTACCCTCGGTTTGTTAATTGGTTAGTTCTTCAGCAAAATAACTCAAAAATTTCAAAACCGATCCGGATGAAATTTGATGAAAGATCAGTGTTTTACCCAAGGTAGATTTCATTTCATTTTGGAGGCTATCTGTCATCTCCTTTTGCATTTACGACCAAAGAGATAAATTTTGCAAACCACGAAGTTGATGACGTGAAACATTTGCTTACGCCGTCATATGCGTTGGATACTCACAAATCGCTTCCAGCCACCATAACAAACTAAACTTCCTAGTGTCAGGCCTGGCTAGCAGAAAATTGTGCCTGAATGAATCCTGCAGGTCAAGGTAGAGTAGTTGTAGCTTTCGTGGTGACGGTTTGCGCTCTCAGTGTGCTCCCTGGCCTATTACTGCCCTGTACATACACCAGAGGAATGAAACGACATATGCACTTCTAAGCTCAGTCGTAAAGCTAAAAGCAAGTTGCACTACTGCATTTTAAAAGTTATGAGTAAAACAAAGACAGCACCATAAGCAGGATGCGATATCACTATATGCCAGACTGCTCATGATGCTCCTGACCTCCGAGGACATACTGGTCAGATCAACCATGCCCACCCTTAGAACAGGAAGGAAGTGGACGGCTCAAGGGGCAGTCGACGCTGCTTCAGAAAGCCTAAAGCTGAAGGAAGTACTAGGGTACACACAAATCGGTCGACAAGGACTCGGATATGGAGTGAAACCAACGTTCTGGTCAAAGGCGGGGAACAAAGGCAAACGTGACATGGTGGGCCAGGAGATACGAGCAGCAGAGGAAGCCAAGAGGACAGCAGCGGTGCAGCAAGCACAGCAAGGGCAGTGGGCAGCCTGGGGCACGGCCGAGCAGAGAAAACTGTCCTGGAGAGACATCTGGCACATGGCACCTATGCGGCTGGCCTTCATAATCAGGGCAACGTGTGACCTTTTTCCCACCAACGCGAATCTGGCCAGATGGGGAAAGACATCAGACATCGGCTGTCCCCTTTGCGGGGAGAAACAGACCCTCAACCACGTCCTGTCAGCATGCGGTGTCGCCTTGCGCCTTGGACGGTACACGTGGCGCCACAACAAGGTCCTCCACCATCTGGCACAGGCAGCAGAGACAGCCATAGGGCTTGCCAATGCGGCTTCGGCGGAAGAAGGCTCCCCACAGCAGAAGAGGTTCGTGAGGGCTGGAGAGTCGGAGCGCACAGCTCGCAGAAAAACGGCATCATCCAGCATCCTAACAGCTGCACAAGACTGGACACTCGCAACTGATCTCACAGGGCGAGGCCAGTGCCCCTCAGAGATCAAAGAGATAGGGCAGCGACCAGACATTTTGCTCTATTCTGCAGAGTCCAGGAGGATGGTACTCTTGGAGCAGACTGTGCCTATGAAGGACAAGATGAAAGAATGGCACCAAGTCAAGGTGGCGAAATACGAACCCCTTGCCAACCATTTGAGAAGCCACCATCTTCGCTATTGAGGTGGGAGATAGGGGTTTCGTAGGCCACACAGTCCGCAGCGCCTGCAGACAGCTCGGCCTCTCAAGCCGTCAGTGCACAAAGGCAGCAAGAGCCATGGCGGAAGCTGCAGAGAGGGCATTAGTCTGGATCTGGATGCGCCGAAACACCAGAGATCAGAGCCCCGCTGCTCTCCAGTAGCAGAAGCAGACAACCCCCACCCCACTGTGCACGCAAGTCGTGCAAAGTCAGGGCAGCAGATGGGCACCACCAACTTTAAGCAGGTGTGGCCCTCCCCCCGAGAGTGTCAGGAAGTTTAAAGGGCCAAAACACTTGTCGACGGGGGCTCTTCCTCTGAGGATCATCTGCTGCCTTGCTCCGTTGGGAGTTCTTTGCTACATATGCACAGAAAACAATAGTACGCATTTTCATCATTTCTAGTAACAGCTGTGACACAGGAAAAAAACATGCACGAAATGTGGGTCTGAAAGAAACGTGACAATCTTTACTCACACAGGAATAAGCACATTCCACATTTTGTAGCACTCTGTTCTATTCAACAAATCTACATAAATATGAAAATGAACACACAAAAACTAGGGAAAATTGGGTTGTCGTCTGATTAGCGCGGCTTAATTCATGCTTTCTGTGTTAGAAATGCATCGTAAGACAAAGAAGTGCATAATTAATACATGAATGCATCAATGCGCAACAACCCTTAGTGCTACGTAGAGTCGCCAGCAATGAAACTACTGGGGAAAGACCTCAAAACTCCACATTCGCGAGTTCCAGCTGAAAGGGGCAATGCCATCGTGCGCGTCTGTCGTGCCTCCATGAAAGACTGGAGTGCGAGGAAAATTTTCACAGGAGTGTCCTTGAAATTGAGTTTGCTACACTGAGAAACGTTCGACATACACAAGTATTCATATTGGAAAGGCCTGTATACACAAGTGCATGTAGAATATGCATGGCGTGCAAGTCTGTTCGAGCTCACTTGAGTGCCATGCCATGAAGACATACGGATCCTTTTGAGTACACGCATTTTCACACTTATCTTTACGCATACATATTAATGCACACAGATGTTCACAAGCACAGACACACTGCTGCATACACATTTTCGAACGCACCCGTTAAGATACATTTACACATGTTCTTGCACACGTACACAAATACGCACATGCGCATGAACGCACATACATGCACGCACGTGCGCATGCACCCACGAACGCATGCACGCACGCACACACATACACACACACACACACACACACACACACACACACACACACACATTGTATGTAGATGCAGGTATATGCAAACACACTCCGCTTGTATAACTTCGATTACCTATATATGTAAAGTGTCTCTCTCTCTCTCTCTGTCTCTCTGTCTCTCTGTCTCTCTCTCTCTCTGTCTCTCTCTGTCTCTCTCTGTCTCTCTCTGTGTCTCTCTCTCTGTGTCTCTCTCTCTGTCTCTCTCTCTGTCTCTCTCGCTCTGTCTCTCTCTCTCTCTCTCTCTCTCTCTCTCTCTGCCTGCCTATCTCATCTTGCCCCACCTCCAACCCAGCCGCACCTTCACTCACCCCCAGTCATTCTGGAATTATGTATACCAGTTTCTTATGCGAGTTAAAATTATGTGCATATTAGAAGAGCTGATAACAAATGTGTCCTTATATTCGTTTTAAAAAACTGGAGGAAACCGGGAGTGACCACTAGTGAATGACCACTGTTAAAAATTACAACAAACAGGACACAGATAGACATCACGACAACAGAAGCTGCAAGCAAGAAGCCACAAAGATCTAGTGTCATTCTGAATAATTAAGCCAGCTGACTTTATGGAAAATGCTGTGACGTGAAATGTAGTGAGTAATATCAGAGAAAGAGACAAGCAGTTTTGACTGGCACATTGTTGACTTCTTACGATTTTTTTTACAGTTACCCCCAACATTTATTGGGATTTAGGAGAACATGTGCACATTTGCATTCCAAAGAATGAGAGTAGTTGACATGTAAATGGGTGTGTTGTGAAATATTGAATTATTGCTGTATAACCATGTAAGCAGATATGTCAAATCGAGTTTAAACCTATCTCATCATCTACTTGTACTATTCTGTGCTTTATTTTCTTAGATTCCCTGCAGAAGTTGTGATTGATAACTCCCGTGCCTGGATTTGAGAGATGAGTAATGATCACACTCATGACGTCCAGTCAGCCACTAAGCCAGACTAATTCTCGGTTGTGGCGAGATGACCCCCTCCTCCTTTGTATTTACTAACCTGTGATATGTAAGTTAGTGTGGCCGCCAGTCGTGATAAAAATAGTAATGGTAGTGTGTTATGGCTCGCCACCCATAGTTCCCCTGCGGATTTTGGGGATGAGTTAAAAATTGACCCACCACGTCTCTACGTGGTTCATGGGAGGCGAGTGACTAGGGAAGCCGTGACTTGCCTTACGTTTATTCTGAACTGTTCTAGTGATTTTTGTGCTTGGTGGCTTTGCATGGCCTAGAGAGGTTGATGAGCCGTAAAACACCATCCATCCATCCATTCATCGCCAACCAATAGAAAACTTGATACACACTCTGTGCTAGCGTGCGGAGCGGCGACGTGTGCTTGGCTGCATGTTCAAAACGTGACTGAAGATTTTCCTGTGATATACCTTGCTTTCTGTGGGGACCATGTGATTGGACAGCGAGGTAGAGTGGGCGTGGCCCTAGTGTTCCCATTGGAAGAGAGAGCACGAAAATCTAAGGCATCTGCGCTTTGAGTATATAATCCCCCCGGCAGCCCAGTGTCATGGGTGGGAAAGTCAACCAACCAGAGAAGACTATCACGTGTGTAAAGCGCTGTCCCGACCTCGTCATAGAGATACGGCCTCTCTCCACCCCCCACAGGCGAACAAGAGTAAAGCACCTGCCCCAGGGTCAAGTCAAGTTGCAGTGCTTGTCTGCGTTCAAATCCACGAAGCATACAGTCTATGTCTGCCCGCCGCCAGGGTGAAGATTCCTGTTTTCAAGCCTGCCTGTGTCTGAGGCTATAAAAGGATATTTCTATGTCAGCTCGCTTCCAGGGCAGGGCGAAACTTACGTTCGTCGTCCATGTGGACTCCTGTCGACCCCTGCTCCCCTTTCCCCCTCCACTCTACCCCCCACCAGCACCTCTAGAGCCGCTGCTACAGTCGTCCCGAAGATAGAAACCTTCGTGTAAGCGGATTAGTGTGAACATGAATCATGGCCACCTCATTTTAGGACTACCTTGTGCGCTTTTGTCGGGAACAGACTTCAAATGAGATAAATAAAATTTTGATTGGTTGGCGAGCCATAGGCTATTTATTCTATATTGAAGACTGAATTGAATTATTGTTTCACAATTGCCATTACTAACATTCAATTATCCATGTTTATTGTTGCTATGAGAAAAGTGATTTGATTTTGATCTTTGTCCTCACCGTCTTTCTGTCATGTTCCATCTTTGATAGAATGACTATGTGAGATAGTGTTACTAGTTTGGCTGTGTGAGTGTAAATTCCCCTAGATCCTTATTCAGAAACGAGCTAAGTCGAACTTGTAACAGTTGGGGACCTCATCTGGTGAATTTTAGAGCCATAACAATCATTCCTTTGAGGGTAACGGTTAAAGCCTAATATTAAATTTCTGAACCAGATTACATGTACCCTTGAGTGTGAATAGTTGTGTTGTGATGTGACCTGTCATTGTTTTTGAATCACCTCTGCCCTTGTGATCTGTCACATTTTGAGTAACCCTGATAGTTATTTTGTTTGAATTTGCTAGAGGTTCTACAATCTGTGATTTTTTATTTTGGTGATTCAATAGTGTTTGACGGTAGTGTTTTTCAAGATGGCTGACGTAGCCGAGTTGCCGACGATTGCCGATATTTTGTCACTGGATAGGGCAAGCTTGAATGTGATGATCAAGAGGTTTGGCTTGGAAACAAGCAAAGGGGCAACTAAGGCTATCTTGCAGGAAGTTCTGATCAAGTTCGTAGGAGGAATGCGGCATGAGAGTGAAAGCAAGATGAAGATGTCTGTGACTGAACAAGAACGAATCCCTGTGGATGTATCTATAAGGTTGCGGGAGATTGAGCTAGAGGAAAAACGGATGGAGAAAGAGAGATAGAGAAAGAAAAGCTGGAGATGAAAAGAGAGAAGTTGGATATGGAAAGAAAGAAGGAGGAAAGAGAGAGAGAGAAGAAAAGGAGAGAGAAATAGAGAGAGAGAAGTTAGAGAGGGAGAGAGAGAAGGAAGAGAGAGAGATAGAGAGAAAGAGAAGTTAGAGAGAGAGAGAGAAATTGGAGCTAGAAAAAAAGAAGCTGGAGGTTGAGGAGAGAGAGAGAGAGAGAGAGAGAGAAAGAGAAACAGATGAGAGCATGAGGGAGCAATTGATATGAGAAAGTATCAAGGGGTCCCGAAGTTTTCTGAAGAGAACGTAGAAGCCTTCTTTTCCATTTTTGAGAGGCTAGCGGAAAGCTTGGAGTGGAAAGAGGACAAATGATATCTCGTGTTGGGTAGCATTTTGACTGGAAAAGCCCAGGAAGTGTACAACACCCTACCTATGAATGATGTAAGAGAGTATGCTACTCTGAAGGAGGAAATCCTGAAGAAGTATGCCCTCACCACGGAGGCATACCATCAAAAGTTTAGGAAATGTAGGAAGGGAGAGAAGGAGACCTATAGAGAGTTTGCGTACTGACTGCAGGGCGCGTTTGACCGGTGGTGTATCGCTGTTGGTGCTTGCGAGGATATAGACAGACTGAAGCAAGCAATCATTATGGAGCAGTTTGAAAACTCCGTGGGGGAAGAGATTAGGATCTACTTGGGGAAGAGGAAGATCTATGAGGTCGAAAAGGCAGCTTCTCTAGCAGACGACTATCACCTGTTTCACATGACTGAACGGCCGAGGAGATGCAGGTGGGATGGGAAGAACCCTAGAGTGGAGAGGAGTAGCAGGGCAGTTGAAGCGGTCAGAGAGACTGGAGGGAGGAGTGAGAGAGCAGTTCCGCAGTCAGAGGGAATGGAGGAAGGAAGAGAGAAGGGCGAAAAAGTGTGAGCCGGTCACCCAGGGATCTCAAGTGCTATCGATGTTTAAAAATAGGGTACATGGCTCGTGATTGTCAAGTGAAATTGACTCCTGATTCTAATGCTCGTGTGGCTTTGGTGAGAGGTCTTGGCGTGGTGCCAGAGGAAAGTGGACCGGTGTGTGAGATTGTGGATGGAGTGAGGTTTGAAGAGAGTGAGTTTGGTGTTGTGAACCGACAAGCCCGTCAGGTGAAGGAGAGTGTCGAGGAGGGTTTCACTCCATTTGTGTCACAGGGAAAGTTGTGTGTGGGGAAGGAAGAAATGCCTGTCATGGTGCTCCGTGATACAGGCGCGGCAGTTTCATTGGTGCGGTTTGATGCTGTTGCAGATTGGGGAGAGTCGGACACTGGGAAGAAAGTTCTATTGTCTGGTGTTGGTGATGCTGGTCAGTCTTGTTTCTTGCATGAGGTAAGTTTGGAGACAAGTGCGTATTGTGGTCATGCAGTGGTTGGCGTGTGTAGAGAACTACCTATTCCAGGTGTGGATGTGTTGCTGGGAAATGACCTAGCAAGGCGAGAGGTAGTGGTCAGTTCAGAAGAAACTGCACGTATCTTGAGCGAGATATCAGAGCCAGTGATGCACAAAACCCTCCAGATTAGAGAGAGCGAATCTGAGATTGGGAACGTTGGAACTCTCCCCATTTGGGTGTTGACGCGGTCCGCCTGGAAGAAGATGACGAGTCCAGAGGTAGAGTTGGGGGACACATTTTTGTTGTCCATGTTGGGTGATCACCTACCTAGCAATCGAGAGAGAGAGAATGGAGAGTCAGAGCCACCAACCTTGAACCCAGAGACAGCGGGCAAGAGGTTGGCTCTGATAGAAGAACAGAGGCGTGACCCTGGCCTACGACCTCTGTACGAGCAGGTGGAGGAGGAGACCGAAGGTGACGAATCTTCAGGATATTTCCTGCGAGGAGTACTTATGCTGAGAAGCAGGCCCCGAGATACAACTGTGTCAGAGAGGTGGAGAGTGAAGTGCGCGGTAGTATTACCTAACAGTAACCGCCAGTTGGTGTTGGATTTGGCCCATAGTGACCCTATGGCAGGACACAGGGGAGTGACCAAAACCTATCAAAGGTTACGGCAACATTTTGCGTGGCCGAGAATGCTAAGAGAGGTAAAGCGGCTGTGCAAGCACTGTGCTGTGTGCCACCGGGCAGGGAAGAAGGGCCTCAGTGAGCCCAGAGCTTGCCTTAGACCCATTCCCGTGGTACAAGAGCCATTCTCACGAGTGTTAATGGACTGTGTTGGTCCCTTCCCAAGAAGTCGAGGTGGATTTCAGTACCTGCGCACGTTGATGTGCATGACCATCAGATTTGTGGAGGCAGTTCCCTTAAGGAACATCACTGCAAAAACTGTGACAGAGGCCATGTTAAAATTCTTTTCAATATTTGGATTGCCAAGAGAAGTACAGACTGATCAGGGCACCAACTTCACGTCAAAGAGTTTCGGCATGGCTCTGAAAGACCTTGGTATCTCACACGTAGTGCGCAGTCCTTTCCGCCCTCAGAGTCAGGGAGCGTTAGAACGTTTCCATCACTCCTTGAAGGAAATGTTACAATGTTACTGTGACGGTGAGCTTCACAAGTGGCCGGATGGCATACCATTTGTGATGTTCGCCGCCAGAGATGCTGTCCAAGAATATTTAGGGTTCACCCCCTTTGAGCTCGTGTTTGGGCACAATGTGAGAGGCCCCTTGAAGATCGTGAAAAAGTGATGGTTGGATGGGAATGAGAAAACGGATGTGCTGTCGTTTGTGAGTGATCTGAAAGAGAGAATGCTGAGAGCAGTGGAGTGTGCAAATACCCACTTGTGTAAAGCAAAGAGACGGATGAAAGAGTGGTACGACAGGAAAGCGCGAGAAAAAAAGTTTGAGCCTGGTGACAAAGTGCTGGTGTTGTTGCCAGTCCCAGGTAGTTCCCTCTCAGCCCGGTATTCAGGACCGTACAAGGTGAAGAGATGCGTAGGAGAGGTGACCTACATCGTCAGCACTCCACACGGTCGACGCAAAGAAAGAATATGTCACGTGAACATGTTGAAAGAGTGTCGTGAGTGCGAGGATAAGAGGGAGAATGGACGTGTGTGTGTGGTTATGATTAAGTCTGGAGAAGATGAGGATTCTCCAGAAAGGGCGGATGAAAGTGAGGAAGAAACTGGGATGGGACCAGATTTGAGTAATACACATCGATACCAACATCAGGACGAGATGTTGACTCATTTGACTGAGAGAGAGAGAGAGACGGGGAGTTAAGGCACTTTTGGGCAGGTTTCCTATGTTATTCATGGACGTGCCTCGCCGGACTCACCTGATAGTGCATGACATAGAATTGCTAGACGAGAGCACGCAGCCGGTGAAACAACATGCATATAGAGTCGCGGGCGAGAAGAAAGATGCACTGAGGCGAGAGGTGCGATTCCTCTCATAACATGACTTAATCGAGCCTAGTTCTAGTAGCTGGAGTTCCCCGTGCGTCATGGTCAGAAAGGGTGTGAATTTGTGGCGAATGTGTTCCGACTACCGCAGAGTGAATGCGGTGACGAAGACCGATTCCTACCCCATCCCCCGCATTGATGATTACGTTGACAGTGTGGGAAATGCGAAGTTTATCTCCAATATAGATCTCCTCAAAGGTTATTATGGGATTCCCCTCTCTGATAGGGCAAAAGAAATGTCAGGCTTTGTGACATCTGATGGTCTCTACCAATACAAAATTCTTCTCTTCGGGCTGAAAAATGCCCCGGCTACCTTCCAAAGATTAGTCAATGAGCTTACTAGAGACATTCCAGGCTGCCAGGCCTACATAGATGACATTGTGATTTGCAGCAAATACTGGAATGAGCACATGTTCCAGCTAGAGCAGCTGTTCTGCCGTTTGAGAGAGGCAAACCTGACTGTGAATCTCGCCAAGAGCGAATTTGAGAAAGCCACCATTACATATCAGGGCATGAGGTTGGAAGTGGCAAAGTACGAACTAGGCAGGAGAAGGTATGGACTATCCAAGAGATGCCGGTCCCTACGAACCACAAGGCTGTGAGAAGTTTCCTAGGTATGGTAGGGTACTACCGCTGTTTCTGTTGTAACTTTGCACAACTTGCACTCCCACTGACAGACTTGTTGAAGAAGGGAAGAGGGTTCCATTGGGATTATGAGTGTCAGAAGAGTTTCGAGAGACTCAAGCGAGTGCTCTCGTGAGACCCTGTACTTAGGACCCCCGACCCCAGCCGACCTTTCAGACTCATGGTGGATGCTTCTGATTTGACTATGGGCGCCGTGCGTGTGCAGCTAGATGAGAATGACCTTGAGCACCATGTGGCATATTTCTCTTAAAAGTTCCTGTCCCATCAAAGAAACTATTCTACAGTAGAAAGGGAGGCTATGAGTCTTCTGTTTGCCTTATTGCACTTTGAAGTGTACCTGAGACACTCTGCGCATGAAGTGAAGGATACCACTGACCACAATCCGTTGGTGTTTCTTTAAACCCTTAAGAATAAGATCAACGGTTGCTCAAATGGAGTTTGATCTTGCAAGAGTTTCCTATAGTAGTGGCTCACGTACCTGGTAAGGCCAATGTTGTGGCTGATGCTTTGTCCAGGTTAGAGTAGCTACTCTGAGACAAAGGAGTTGCAAGAAAGTTGTCGTTTCTTTTGGTATTAGAGGTGGAAGCCCGTTTGTTTGTTCCTTGAAAGAGATACGTTGTTTTCCTTAGAGTGTGGTCGGGTGGACTGCCACGAGAAAGAGGAAAGACTGATGTAGAAGTGTAAATGTGTTAGGTGGATTTGTGTGCCTGGTGCTGCGGGCATATTTGTGCAAATTGCTTTAGTCCGTGTGGACTCCTAGAGAGGCAGGAAGGTTTTCTGCCTGTGCTTATGTGTTAATTTTGTTGTGGTCACTGCTGTGCCTAGGAAAAATTTCATTAATGATAAAACATTTCCTTTTGATGGAGGGAGGGCTGTGGCGAGATCACTCCCTCCCCCTTTGTATTTACTAACCTGTGATGAGTAAGTTAGTGTGGTCGCCAACCGTGATAAAAATAGTAACGGTAGTGTATTATGGCTCGCCACCCATAGTTCCCCTGCGGATTTCGGGGTTGAGTTAAGAATTGACCCACCACGTCTCTCTATGTGGTTCATGGGAGGCGAGTGACTATGGACACCGTGACCTGCCTTACGTTTATTCTGAACTGTTCTAGTGATTTTTGTGCTTGGTGGCTTTGCATGGCCTAGAGAGGTTGATGAGCCGTACAACACCATTCATCCATCCATTCATCGCCAACCAATAGAAAACTTGATACACACTCTGTGCTAGTGTGCGGAGCGGGGACGTGTGATTGGCCGCATGTCCAAAACGTGACTGACAATTTTCCGGGGTTACACCTTGCTTTCTATGGGGACCATGTGATTGGACAGCGAGGTAGAGTGGGCGTGGCCCTAGTGTTCCCATTGGGTGAGAGAGCACGAAAATTTAAGGCACCTGTGCTTCGAGTATATAATCCCCGGCAGCCCAGTGTCATGGGCGGGAAATTCAACCAACCAAAGAAGACCATCACATGTGTAAAGCGCTGTCCCGACCTCGTCATAGAGATACGGCCTCTCTCCACCCCCCACAGCCGAACAATAGTAAAGCACCTGCCCCAGGGTCAAACCAAGTTGCAGTGCTTGTCTGCGTTCAAATCCACGAAGCATACGGTCTACATCTGCCCACCGCCAGGGTGAAGATTCCTGTTTTCAAGCCTGCCTGTGTCTGAGGCTACGAAAGGATATTTCTATGTCAGCTCGCTTTCAGGGCAAAACTTACGTTTGTTGTCCATGTGGACTCCTGTCAACCCCTGCTCCCCTTTCCCCCTCCACTCTACCCCCCGCCAGCACCTCTAGAGCCGCTGCTACAGTCGTCCCAAAGATAGGAACCTTTGTGTTAGCGGATTAGCGTGAACACGAATCATGGCCATCTCGTTTTAGGACTACCTTGTGCTTTTTCATCGGGAACAGACTTCAAACGAGATAAGTAAAATGTTGATGGGTTGGCAAGCCATAGCTATTTGTTCTATATTGAAGATTGAATTGAAGTATTGTTTCACAATTGCCATTACTAACATTCAATTATGCATGTTTATTGTTGCTATGAGAAATTAAAGTGATTTGATTTTGATCTTTGCCCTCACCATCTTTCTGTAGTGTTCCATCTTTGATAGAATGACTATGTGAGATAGTGTTACTAGTTTGGCTGTGTGAGTGTAAATTCCCCATGACCCTTATTCAGAAACGAGCCAAGTTGAACTTGTAACATCGGTGATATGACGATCGTCACTGGAATTCACTTTGAAAAGGCAATTGCAGTTCCGACATGTTTCAGCTACAGTTTACCGTAAATGCCTGTGCAATTAAAAGGTCTAAAGAGGCCCTAATTACTCCTCCTATTTAAGGGGTGTCCATCGTCGTCTGCCCGATTTAGATTGGAATCGGCGCAGTGAATATGTGACTACAGCAAACGCTGCTCTCTTCCAGGTCACCAGGCTTGCTAATGGAGTTGGGAAGGAACCTGGTCAGGACAAAGATAGAGAAAGGAAGTCAAGGCCGTGCATCTGTTTTCATTATGGTTTCCTTCTTCCATCACTAGTGGAACTCCGTGAAACTGCGAAAATCCGCCTTCAGACCCACTTTGAAATCCCCAGTCCCCTTAAGTCATTCTACTCTGTTTTCCGCGGGGTCCCCCACATTTGATAAGTCTCCACTAGGTCAGTATCATTCTTACCTTCAGAAAAATGCACTCCATCTCTAGCCCTTCTTTACCCACCCTCATCCTGTTTTTACCCTGTCACTTCAGCCCGCCAGCATCTCACCTTTCTTTGCATAGAGACAGCCTAGTAACAGTCCCCTCTCCCCAGACACATTGATTGGACCCCGAGGAGACAGTGAACAAAATCCTGGGGGGGAGGGAGGGGGTAGAAAAGGGAGCAAAGAAGAGACCAGAAAAAATCAGTTGGCTCTGAAAATAATGGAGGAGTAAAAGTATGACACATGGGTCGAAAAGGTATAATCAGTTCAGTTGTCATGAGAATTGGCCCGGACCAGTGCCATGAGAATGATGGTGGAACTTTATTGCAAGAGACGATGTGTCGGCAATGGCTAGGAAGAATGTGAATAGTGAGAAAATGGGAGACATTGCTAGCATCCACTGTCTGATGTGTATTTTTATCTCTAAGCATTGGTATGTGAGCCTGGTATGTCAATTTGTGAGTTTGTGAACACTGTAAGAGCACAATCGTATTTGAAGTGACACCATGGAAAGTGCAACCTTTAATAACTTACAGGCCAGTCAGAAACGTCTTTATAAATGTGCCCGTGCATGAAAAACATGGCTAAAGTATGAAAAACAGTTTTCAAGCAAACGCTGAGTAAAATTCTCTGCGCACAAAGTCACGCATACATTTTAAGGGTATTTAAGTCACTGTAATGTTTTTAAAATATCTCCTCTAAGGACATGTTGTTTTATTCTGGAAGGTACACGAACAAATAGATAATATTGTAGTTGATATATGTTATGTTGTCATTTTTCGTACTTTAGGCTTGTTTTCTCACGCACGGTCACAGATACTAGGTTGCAATTCTGCATGAATAATTTGAAAACGTGCTGTGAAAAATGAAGGAGGAGAAGAAAACCGTCGCCGAAAGTGCATGAATTATACACGGTGGTAATTATTTTTTAATCTTTATTCAAAATGTTGTCCAAGGATGGTTAAACAGTTTCAGACAATTACGTCTTCCTGTCACAGGAACATTGCAAGATGGACCCCGAACGTCAGCATGGCTTAGACTGGCTGCTGTATTCACTTATGATTTAGCCTTCCATGTCATGGAGCGCCAACTGTGTTTCGGAGCATTGAATCTGAGATAAAACTATGCGTGCGTGGCAAGTTTTCATTATATTGATCCAAAGCAACTGCTCAGTGCGATCCTTTGGAAACTTGCGAAAGCTTACGATGTCTGAACGTTTTCCTGTGTACTTTGCAGGAGCACAACGCACCGCTTATGTGGCCTTGCTTCCTGGGCTCCACACATGTATGGCGTCATCCTTTTTCAATATCATCTGCAGGGTATTATCGCGCCTCTCCACATGGACTACTTTATAACTTGTTTAGTCATGTTGTGCCTTTGCGTCTCCCAAATTGTCCGAAAAATTGAAACCGTACTCCAACTTTTTTGTGCGGCATTTCTCGCATCATGACACACAGAAGCACGTTTAGGCGCAGTATTTTTCTAAAAGCCTCTTTCTGTCTTTCCGGCGTAAGTTCACCATATAATGTCACGCAATCGTGTGCTTATATACACTAGATTGACTGCTTCACAATTAAACCTTTAATAAAAAAATGTATATGATTTTGTGCGAACGTGTCTTGAAAGCAATCGCATAAATAAAATACCGAGACTATTGCCATTTTATATTTTTTGTCTCTTGCAGTACATAACGTGCATGCAACTCCATTAATGCAGTCTGTTGATCCACACTTCTCTTGATGAGTTAAATCTGACTTTTGTTTTCCTGAACGCACTTTGGAAGGACGTCTTCCATTGCTTCCGCATGAAATGATTCGTTGCTGCAAGTATTTATGGATGAAAATGGATCACACGTGTGCCTTTACAGAAGACAACGTTACCTTGTCCGGATACTGCTGACGAAGTAAATGCTATTGCACACTGAATATCAAATACGGTCGTAGAAAAAAGAAGCAAGTCGTGACAGATTTTTGGATTCCTGTGAAGCCAGAAAACAATGACAGAAAGGTTGAGTTTGACGGAGACGAGTTTTACGTGACATGAAGACTGTTCCCTCTCCAAATGACTGCCACAACATTGCTCGATTCTTTAAGTCTCCGCGCCTTCATGACATCGGAAAAATATTTGATCACAAAAGTTCTTTACTTGTCATCTCAATGTCATGCACTGCACGACTCACGGCTCTACCAACAAAACTCACGACTAATGTCTTCCAAAGTAATTTAAATCTCGCTTGGGTTTCTGTATAGTCTCCCGAACCATGGACTGTTTTCTACCAAAAGTATTACAAGCGAGCTTTCATTAAAGTTGTTGACCGGCTCCTACCCACGAGGCACGACATTCGTGCCCAATTTAATTCGCAGAAGGCACGAAATTCGTGCCTCGCCGTTGAGCCATTTTTGCGAATTAAATTGCTGCTAGATGTGAAGTTGTATCTTTCACCTAACGACATCGCTGCTCAATGCGATATATTTCGTCTCAACGGCACACGCCGAGATTAAAAGTATATCCCACACATATCCCATCGAAAAATACATATTTTACATGTCGCCTTTTTAATAGCTTTTCCCAGACAGTTGAAACTTTCTGTAACACTTTATTATTTCGTAAAACCAGGTGGAAGCAATCTGGTCCCAGTGCTTGAAGAAGTGCTATATTAAAGGAATGTTCAGAAACATATTCTGGAGACCAGCTGCGGGGGTGGGTGGGGTGGGTGGGTAGGAGTGTTCTAAAAATCGCCTGAAATAGATTTGTAGCTGTCTTTCTCTTTGTGCGTGTCTTTGGGGAAAATAACAGAGTAAATGGAGCGATTCCTTACTTTGAAAGTTTTCTGACAAAATATCATACTGCTAGTCTACATCAATTTTTCAGAAGAAGAGATTATCTCACGGATGCTGAAAAAAATGCAAGAACATTTTGAACGCCTGAAATGTACAAACACATGAGGAGTGCCTTCCAGACAAAGCCAATCTCTGGCTCGGAATAGCTCTGTATGCTGTGAACATTCTTAGATGATAACTGCGCTTGTGGCTTTGTTTGTGACTTTACATCCTGTTACGGGGATCCACAAAAACGAAATAAAACAGGTCCCGGGTTACTTACAAGTCTTTATATTCAACATAAAAATACTCGTAACAGTGGTAGAAAAGAGAATAAAAATAGCTACATTTGTATATGGCTCAAACACAACATCCGAAATAACCCAATCTTATAAAATTACATCTACTCTTCACATACTCAAACCCCAACGGGAAAAATGAAAAAGCACAAGTAAAATTTCGGTCCGCCTTCTTACATAAAAACATAAAAACACGTAGGTCAGCCCTCGACAAGTTAAAATCGCTATTGACCCGTGTAAAAATCGCACCAACCTTCACCAACACTGCCCGCTCTCTCTCTCACTCTGCCCGTCTCTGCTGTGTGTGTGGGGCCGATCTCTATTCTTATATCTCTATCTTCTCAAAACCAACTCACTGTCTATTTCGACTCACCACAACTCATACTTCAGAGCGAACACCGCTCATCGCCCGAGGGGCAGAACTCAACTTCCACTCACCTTTCACTTCAATCTCTATACAGCCCTCAGACCACCAACTACACCCTCAACGCACCAGCAAAAAACAAGTCTCTCTCAGGTGAGATACTTCCAAAAACCTATTTCCAAATTACAATCCACTCTTTTCAGCGAGAGATCTTCGAGGATACACATTGCCCAGATGAAATCCTTATATTGTTTCTTGATAAAACTTTACTTTTTCTTCCCTTTCCTCACTGGCAACGTTCCTTGAAGAACGGTAGATATGAAACTTGTCCTATTGCAATAACATATCCTTTTTCTTCATCTGTTACCATGCTTTTGGCAGCATTATTTTGTGTGGGGTCCTCTTTTAATCTATATCCATACCTTTATTTCTCTGTGTGTCCGTCTGTCGGCCTGCTCATCTGTCTGCCTGGATATTATGTGTGTGTATGTGTGTGTGTGTGTGTGTGTCTGTGTCTGTGTGTGTATGTGTTTCTGTGTGTGAGTGTGTGTATGTGTGTGTATGTGTGTGTGTCTGTGTGTGTGTGTGTGTGTGTCTGTCTGTGTGTGTGTGTGTGTGTGTGTGTGTGTGTCTGTGTGTGTATGTGTGTGTGTGTTTGTGTGTGTGTGCATTTGTTTGTGTGTCTGTGTGCGTATTTGTGTGTGTGCGTGCGTGCGCGCGCGCAAGTGAATGTGTGCGCACATGCATTTGCTTGTATGTTTTTAAGTTTGTTTGCTTGCTTGCTTGCTTGTTTGTGTATGTGTGTGTGTGTGTGTGTGTCTGTATGTGTGTGTGTGTGTGTGTGTGTGTGTGTGTGTGTGTGTGTGTGTGTGTGTGTGTGTGTGTGTGAGTGTGTGTGTGTGTGTGTGTGTAACATAAGAAACCCCGTGTTGCTTAGTCTGTAACAAATGTTTTCGATAGACAGCAGCCAATGCCTCATGATGCTCTGAAAGAACTAGTTCACGAATATTTATCAAGACAAAAAGTACTTAAACAGCCATGAAAGAGTCCTAATTGGATGGAAAATTAGGTTGAACAGCTAATGACTCATTTGACATAATCCTTTCTTACAAGGACTGTGACCCTCGAAAGAGGAAACCGGGAATCACGTTTTCCGCCAAGTTACGACGATCAAAGCAGACATCACTTCTTCGCTATTGGCAGAGAAATTGCCAGGTCAGTGCTGCCAGAAGACCAAGAGGAAGGACAGACTGAATCAAAGACGTGGTCATCCAGGAACCGCCATAGACAAGGAGGTAATACCGATAGGAATCAAAGCGACAAGGCCTCAAAAGCTGTCTGACCTCGGCGATCCTGGCGTCTTCGTCTTTGCTTCTGAAAGCGGCCCTCCCCAGCTCCCGGTCCCTGCAATGCCTCCTGGTGAGCCTGCACCCAGCTTTGTGCATGGCCAGTCTCTACCTAAGTACCTTTGGCCTTCCAAATGTCGCGAAATCCAGTCTGGGAACAAACCTGATTGGAATCCACTGACGAGAGTACTAGGGACTCAGCCTGAATGTCCGGATGGGTGAGTGAGAATGAGAGGGAGAGAGAGAGAGAGAGAGAGAGAGAGAGAGAGAGAGAGAGAGAGAGAGGTGGGGGTGGGGGAGAGCGACACAGAGACACAGAGAGAGAGAGACAGAGAAAAACAGAGAGACAAAGAGAGAGAGAGACAGAGAGAGAGAGAGAGAGAGAGAGAGAGAGAGAGAGACAGAGACAGAGAGAGACAGAGAGACAGAGAGACAGAGAGAGACAGAGAGACAGAGAGAGAGTGTGTGTGTGTGTAGCAGGGAAGGAGAACGAAACAACCAACCAGGCAGGTAAGCAGGTAGGGACGCATGCATTAGAGGGGTGCAGACAATCAGGCAGAGAGAGAGAGAGAGAGAGAGAGAGAGAGAGAGAGAGAGAGAGAGAGAGACTCTACCTACCTGACTTTCACATGTAATGGAAGACTCAGCTTAACAATAAAATGAACTGAAACTAGAGAGAGTGCGGCACCTCCACCAAGAACACCACAATGTATCTTCCATGACCTGTATAGGTCAGTTATTTTTAGCTCTGCTGGAGGTCTCTGAGTGCGTAACTCAATTGCCAGCGTTGTCAATAGTTTGACGACATCAACTTCGTGATGCGCGAAAAATTCACTTTATGCTTGTTACTTCAAGACAAGATTACAGATAACCTCCAAATTTAATGAATTGTTTCTTGGGTAAAGCCCCTACCCATTCTGTGAATCCGAGTCAGTAGCCGGCAGGCGATGTCTCTAGTGGACTAGAATGGCCCCTACCTTGCACCAGATTTGATCAGAATCTGCTTTGAACTCTTTATTTCATTTTGCCGAATAACTGGCAAATGAACAAACCGAGGGTAAAACATAACCTCCTTGGCGAAGGCAATAAACGGCCGAAAGCCTGGCAACTCAAAGTTTCCAACGTTTATTTAAGGCAGTTGAACTTGAAAGCTTTTAAATGTGTGTGTTTTTATTGCGACTTTTCCACCCGTTGATGGGTGCTCAATCCGCACACATTTACCCCTAGTCATCGGACTACCTCTTTTTATCACCCCAACACCATCTCAACTCACTGGGAAGCATGCAACCAGGCTACGGATAAACGCACCAAAGTTAGTTTTCACAATTTTCTAGCTCAGCCCTCACAGATACACGTTTTACTCCTGGGTTGAGAAAAGCAAGGTGAGTAAAGCACCCTGGTCAAGGATGCACCTGTAGAATCCGCGCAGCTTCGAACGCCACACCCACTAGCCACAAGCGACTGCAGTTCCAGCGCGCTTACCATTATGCCACGGAGCTCCACATGTCCACTGCTCAAAACAAAATAACTGCCCACATACAGCAGCATTTGAGAAAAACAACAAACACAAGGTAAAGACCTGACCTTTGATGACGTCTGATTACTCGGTTCTGAGGTTCACTGGGAGGAAGTTTCTGGGGTCATGCCCTCTGGTGACTGTGGATGTCAGTCTTTGAGCGACATACTCTGGCATGTGCTGGGAACCTGAATCTCTGGGTAGGGGACTCTGGGCAGCCGATGTTTTCCTCCTGTGCTTAACTTCTACGGACTCTCTTCTACCTGTTTCGAAAGCCTTAACACGTCGCTTTGGCAATGCCCTGCAGCAGTACCTTTCTTTGGCAATGCTTTCCCAGTCCTTAGTTTTAGTGTCATATCCTAGACCGTAGAGTATCCTAAAACGTAGAGCGTGACCTACTTGCATATTATTAACATGACGAACTATGGGTCTTCATCGTTTTCTTTCACCTTATTACCCGATCAAATGGTACTTTCCTCTAAAAATGTTTGTGTAATCACACGCAGCAAAGACAATGATCTTTGGGTCCCAGATTTCATAAAACGCTCACCGTTACAACTGGTTATCACAGTTAAGATAACACGAGGAGGCGGGGAAAAGTCATCTCTGAGGGGCATTGTCCAATCACAAGATTAGGCGGGTGAACACGTCATGTTAGTAATATGCAAGTAGGTCACGCTCTTCGTTTTAGGATACTCTACGGTCTAGGATATGACATTAGCATTAAAACGAAGGCAAGTGTAAAAACAATAGAATACAAAGTAAACGAGAGGCGCAAGTTTTCTACAACAACTTCTGAGCCAGGTGCGATAGATAAAAACATGGGCTTGCAGGGTGACCAGCAAAAGGTTTGTGGACATAAACTAGAGGGGCGAGGGAAGTAAACACGTGATCATCGTCTGCACATAATCAACAGGACAAACACGACAAGCACAAAAGGCGTGAAATGCGTAACCAAGATGTGCACCGCTCATTCAGTGAAAAGTCTTCACAAGAAATGTAATAGGCACGACTTTCGCAAACCAGGTACTATCACACTTGAATGCACTCACAAACACATGCACAAAAGAGCGCATTTGCACACGCCCGGATGAGAAGGGCATAACAATACAACACGGTAGAAATGAATTGTTAACTGCTGTATGAATATGGTTGGTTTTCTTCTTAAGTTTTGCAAGTTCATTTTCCTCTCTGTGCGTGGCAATACAACTGGGATTGCTGGCATGTTTTATTCTTAAGCTTTGCATGTGAGTTTTAATACTGTGTATGGTATTATGACTCAAGTTTTGCAAGCCATGCAGGTCTTATACTTTCATAACGACAGGTCATTAGTGCGTGCTGTAACAAGTGTTTCTTGGATATATTTTTTGAGGAGAAAACAGTGCCAAAGATATATCCCTCGTGAGTATATTTACTTTTTAGCAGTGAAATATACATTATTGTTGTTGTACCAATCATTATTGTGCCTCTTGTCTCTCATTACACATGCATTTCGTCTTCTTCGGATCTTTTTGACAGCCTCGTAAAGGGTAGAAAAGAATTAAAGTACTTTATTTTTTACTACATGCTCGTCTTCCACGTTAACAAATCTACCCCTTCACAGATGAATAACTCTTTGACATTGAAGCTCAATACACTTTGACAATATGTTTTGCGTGGGGGGTTTTCTTTACAACTTTGTGAAAGTGGAAAAACGGCTGAACGAAGTTGGAAGTTAATGTCAGGGATTCCATCGTAAATTTGCTGTCTGATGCAAGTGATATGGCTATCGCTCCTTGAAAACGGATGATCTGTATGTCTCGTGGAAGTCTGAGGGCCATATCTTTCATGCCTTCAGCAGGAAAATGAACGAAACTGAGTTTTCTCATCTACACATTTTGTGAATATGCTGTATTTGAAAAGAAGAGTGTAAGAATTATACAATATCTATTATAAACATCAAACTGAATTAACATCTTCAACATGACAACGAGGATACATGAATTAACATGGAAGGTAGAACTACCACCACCACCACAACCACCACCACCACCACCACCAGCAGCAGCAGCAGCAGCAGTAGTAGTAGTAGTAGTAGAAGTAGTAGTAGTAGTAGTAGTAGTAGTAGTAGTAGTAGTAGTAGTAGTAGTAGTAGTAGTAGTAGTAGTAGTAGTAGTAGTAGTAGTAGTAGTTTTGTTGTTGCAGAAGTAGGAGCAGGAAAAGTAATAGAAGTAGTGGCAGGAGCAGCCGCAGTTGTGGTGGTGGCAGTAGTAGTAGTAGTAGTAGTAGTAGTAGTAGTAGTAGTAGTAGTAGTAGTAGTAGTAGTAGTATTAGTAGTAGTAGTAGTAGTAGTAGCCCTGGAGAGGTCACTTCAGTGCCGCTGTTTTACAGTGACAGAAACAACACGGGAGACAGCAGTTACGAGTTCTAAGTCCAGAGTGATTGGCGTGTGCTCGGACGCTACGGGTTGTCTCCGACGGTGGGAGGAACCTTCGTAGTTCCACTGGTCAGCTACCGCCCGCCTCAAGCCGGGCAGCCCCCGGCCAGATAGGTGCTGACCCGCCACAGTCTGCCTGCTTCATTGGGTGCTTGGAGCTTAGGCAAAACCGACAAGCAGACTGTAAAATCCCTGCACCAGGCAAAAAACAAAAAAGCAAAAAAACATGTATCCTGCGGATGGCAAGCTGGAACGTCAGGACAATGTGCCCTGGCCTCTCCGACGACCTAAGTCAGGTCGATGACTCCAGAAAGACAGCCATCATCAACCGCGAGCTAAAGAGACTCAATATCGACATCGCCGCACTTCAGGAGACCAGACTCTCATCGAGTGGCAGCCTCAGAGAAGAAGACTTGTATTCCCGCTAAGAACGCCGGCTCAACACCTTTCACATGCGTTGCCTCAGAAGGATCCTGGGCATCAGCTGGCAAGACCGCATCCCCAACAAGGACGTACTGGCGCAAGCAGGTATTCCCAGCATGTTCGCCATGCTCAGCCAGAGACGACTTAGATGGCTGGGCCACGTCAGGAGGATGGACCACGGCCGAATACCCAAAGATGTGCTGTACTGCGAGCTCGCCACGGGATCCAGACCTGCAGGAAGACCTCTCCTCCGCTACAAGGACGTTTGTAAACGTGACATGACGGCGGGAGGCATCAACCCAGCAGACTGGGAAACGGTGGCCGCTGACTGCAACAGCTGGAGTCACGCCGTCAAGACTGGCATCCAGGCCAGCGAGAGGGGGAGACGGGAGCAGTGGGAGGAGAGGAGAGAACGCAGACGACAGAGGATAGCGTCGGCATCTACAGTGCCACGCCAAGACTTCACTTGCGACAAGTGCAACAGAGCATGCGGCTCAAGGATCGGGCTCTACAGCCACAGAGCACGCTGCCGCTCAACCCCGGACTGACCAAACCTGGCGCACACTCCATAGTCTCACGAGACTGACGGATGCCAACAAAGTAGTAGTAGTAGTAGTAATAGTAGTAGTTGAAGTATCTGTATAAGCAATGGTAGGAGTAGCAGCAGCAGTAGTGGTAGTATGAATGGATAGATGGATAGTATTTTACGGCCCGTCAGCCTTTGTAGGCTATGTAAGGCCATTGCGCACGAAAATCACTGGAACAGTTTAGAGTAAACGCAAATCAAGTCACAGTGTCCCTAGTTATTCGCCTCTCACGAATCGCGTAGGGAGACGCGGTGGGGCATTTCTTACCCCCAACCAGCAGGGGGATAGTGGTAGTAGCAGTAGTAGTAGTAGCAGTAGTAGTAGTAGTAGCAGTAGTAGTAGTAGCAGCAGTAGTAGCAGCAGCAGTAGAAGTAACAGTAGAAGCAGCAGTTGTAGTAGCAGTAGTAGTAGCAGTAGTAGTAGTAGTAGTAGTAGTAGTAGTAGTAGTAGTAGTAGTAGTAGTAACATTTGTAGTAGCAAATGTAGTAGTGGCGACCTTACCACAGCTCCATGATGGCCAGATGGGGCAAGTGAAACACAGTAGAGATCTCTCTGACCCCGTTCCTTACTAACAACGGGGTAAAGCTAGGATGTGTCCTCGCCCCCACGCTATTTGCCATCTCCTTCAGCGTGATGCTAAGGGAGGCCAAGGAGAATATCGCAGAAGGGTTCTTCACACGGTTCCGTACCGACAAAAGTGTCTTCAACCTCCGAGAACTTGTGACTTGCACCAAAATTCCGGAAGAGCTGATTCAGGAGCTGCTTTTTGCAGATGATTGTGCCGTTCTTGCCAAAGGTGCAGAAACCCTTCAGGCAATCGTGACTCTCACTTTGCTGATGCAGCGAAGGTCTTCCGTCTCACAAGCGGCCTCAGGAAAACGGAAGTGCTGAACCAGAAACCACCACGTAGAATCTATAACCCTCCACACGTCAGCACTGACGGAACAACGCTAATTACAGGTGAGCACCTCACTTAAATTGGGAACATAATTTCCAACTATGCCACAGTAACGAAGGATGTCGACAACCACCTCGCGGAAGCCAGCTGAGACGTGTCTGGAAAAATCATTAATTGCGCTTGTCAACAAAGATCCTGGTGTACAGAGGTGCACTTCCTCCCTGAAGCATGAGTCCTGTACCTGAAACCTGTGCAGCTTCTGGAACAATTTAATTACGGTGCCTCGTTTCATCATGGTCATCAGGTAGCAAGAGTATATGTCAAACAATAAAGTCTTGGAGCGAGCCGACATCCCCAGCATTGAGGCTTTGTTTCTGACCAGACAGCTCTTATGGGCAGGACACCTGTCACGCATGGTCGAGACACGATTGCCCAAATCTGTGTTCTACTGAGTGTCGCGGCCGGGTGTATGGGCTGCTTACGTTGTAAGACAGTCCCCGGACAGATGATTGTTTAATGACCTTGCCTACACACTCGCCAACCACTGAATGACAAAACAAAGTGCCACAGAACACACAAGAGCATATAAACAGATAATACAGACTTTTAATTACTCCAAAACTACAACGTACGCTTTACATTAATAAAAAAGAATCATGAGGAAACTACGGCAAATCAGCCCCAGAAACCCATCACAATGACTCTGTCCTCCTCCCAACCGTTCACAGAGATCAAGAACAGACAAAACGATGAACCACCAAAAATGCCAACGCCCATAACGCGAGACCAACCGTAGTATTCTTTCTCTCTCTCCTTTCTCTCGTCGATTCGTCTTTCACCTTTTCTCTTCAACCCCGGAAACTCAGCACAATGTCTCTGTCTCCCAACCAACAGGTCACAGAGACCAAGAACAGCCGAAACGATGAACCACCAAAAATGCCAACGTCCATAACGCGAGACCAACCGTAGTATTCTTTCTCTCTCTTCTTTGTCCCGTCGATTCGTCTTTCACCTTTTCTCCGTTCCCTTTTCGTTCCACGAAGCCGTTCGGAAATCCTCGAACTCGACCAGGGTGTCTAAAAATCAGTTCAACTCTCTCCCACTTCTCTTCAACTCATTTCTCTCTCTCTCTCTCCCATCTCCTTCTCCATCCTTTTCTACCTTTTCCCCCGCTCCTGCTTGATCAAACCACTCGGTGTTACTGCGCAGCATTAAGGATAACACATTAAAGCAAAATTAATAGGCTTGAGCCGTGACACTGAGAGCTATACTTGGGCAAACATGACAGAGAAGCCCCACAAAGACGGGGAAAGTATTGCCAAAGAAAGAGACAGCTTGAGGGCGTTGTCAAAGCAAGATGCTGAGGTCTTCGAAATAGGTAGAAGAGAGGCCGCAAAATGAAAGTGCAGAATGAGGACAACGGCTGCCCAGAGCCCCCCTACCCGGAGATCCCCATGCCTAATGTTGCCAGAGTGTGTCACGCAAAGATTGGCCTACACAGTCACAAGAGGGCATGTCGCCAGAGACCCTCTTGAGTGATCCTTGAATGCGATGAACTAGCCATCAGTAGTATTTGTAGAAGTAGCAGTACCAGCAGTAGTAGCAGCAGGAGTAGTAGTAGTAGTAGTAGTAGTAGTAGTATAGTAGTAGTAGTAGTAGCAGTAGTAGTAGTAATAATAGTAGTAGTAGTAGTAGTAGTAGTAGT
>JAWQFJ010000620.1:102500-125000 GCA_034096865.1 Theodoxus fluviatilis
GATTCCATAAAAGTTAAAGCACACGCGATGCATTTTGCAAAATTACTCTTGAGGATAGTTTCCTTACTTTGTTGACGAAGAAGATTTCTATTTGAAAAAATGTATCGTTTCTCGAAGTGAACCAGCCCGTTGTCAAAGAAATGCTATACATCTTTGCAGGATGCAAAGGAGCGGAAACAATGAGGACGTGAGACAGAGCAAAAAATGACCTCAGAGATCAGTGGAATTTGTTGAAGTCCTTGGCTTAGTACGAAAACAAACATATGTTGGAGAGATGACACTCTAGTCCTACGGCTCAGGCTGCTACTGCTTTGAAATAAACACGGCGTCCAAAAACTGGGACCAGAAAGTCGATGAAACTCTTTCGTAACGTGGGCAGATGACCAGAAATGGACGGTACTGCACAGGAATGTCGAGTTTTTGGAAATCCAGAAAACGTTTCGTTGAGTGAATGTAACAGTAATATAGTAATGGGAACAGATGTGTAACTGGCAGCGGGAAAGCTGGACTGAGACGAAGAAGGTGTTGACGAGAGGCCCATGATGTCATCAGTTGCCGTGGTGAGGGTCGCCATCATTACAGCACAAGCAAGACAGTGGCTGAGGCAACACACGGGATGCGCTGTCGTGAGGAGAGAGAAACTCATCATGAGATTTTCTCTTCATGCATGCATGAAGAGATCGTTGTGAAATGCCGTGAACGTTTTTAGCAACAAACCCAACAAGTAAAAAATGGTGCTTTGACACGAGCTAATGGGATAATGAGTTTTGTCAATATGCCATGCTAGCACGAACCTGTTTACCCCAATTCAATGGATGTTCCTGCTGAGAAAGACATTTTCGCCCATTCGGTCAATGCGTCATTATTCGTGACAAGGATTACCAATGTACTTTTGATATTTATGTCAATTCATGCTGTCAGTAGCGTTCACCTTCTTTCAATGCCTCCCTGCCACCACAGCGGAAGTGTCGTGCGGCTGTCTGAACTAGGGCTCTATTTTTCAAATGTTAGCAAAACGAGTTTTAGCTTTAGAATGAAAATAAGCTATTAGCATTAGCTTGCTTATTGGGGTGGAATGATTCAAGCAGGACAAGGGAAGAGTAGATCAGATGGTCGAAGAGTAAGCCAGTGTGCTGAGAAAGAAAAAGACAGCTGCATTTGATGTACAGAGGTAAAGTACATGATGACGCCCACATACTTTTACTGGACCCCTCCCACCTCCTGCACCATGAGTTCTATACCAGACTGAACAGACGGAGCAGAACCTTTTCACTGCCAAAGATTTAAGGAGAACTCAGGGCCAGAAACCCTTTGGACCAGCAGCGTTTGGTCTACGATGTGATATAGGTATTTACTTGTCTGCTTCTGATTACGATACGAATACGATACCTTTATTGTTAGGCCTGCGACACTTCACAAGGGGTATGCACAAATATGAGCAAAACAATTCGTATTGTCTAATTCAACTCGGTACATCAGATCATTACATCCCATTACTTTACATCACGTCACGTCACATCACGTCGCATCGCATCGCATCGCATCACATCACATCGCATCACATCGCATCACATCGTATCACATCACATCACATCAGATTACATGCACTTTCCTATCAATTAGAAAGATACACTTTTCTGTACATCTGGTTGTCTTAAAAGATTGGTTAAGACATTACCTTCTGCTTTCAGACAAACTGATGTCCATTTCAATATTCTTCCCTCATCCTTAACCTGAATCATGTCATAAATCAATCTGTGTATATCGTTCACATTTTAGTTTGACCTGATTTTCTCAAAACCATATTTGCAAAGTGAGTATCTTATTCTATGAGCCCATCTGTATTTATCACATGTCATCATCATGTTATAGACCTTTCGTGGATACCTATCTTCCTGCATCGAAATGATTCCAAGCCAGTATCTAACAGTCCTTAAAGTAGCATGTGTTGCAAGGTTGTACCGCCCCAGTTCTCCGTGAAGTGATTGTACCAATACATACAAAGGGTAGCACATCTAATCCCGATGATTTTATATGAATTTATTTGGTGAATACCATCAGCAAAGTGTTCTCGTCCTTAATGGACGACAGACTGCTCAAATGGCTTGAGGACAAGGATAGTATCGTTCAGGCGCCAGCAGGTTTCCGGATAGGATATACCACCACAGACAGCATGTTTGTTTTGCATGGGATTGTGCACAAGTATCTCTCTGGAAGACGTAAGTTGTACTGTGCCTTTATTGATTGTGCACAAGTATCTCTCTGGAAGACGTAAGTTGTACTGTGCCTTTATTGATTGTGCACAAGTATCTCTCTGGAAGACGTAAGTTGTACTGTGCCTTTATTGATTTGAAGAAAGCTTTGGACATCGTTAACCGGGAGTCCACGTGGAACATACTGACGCGCATTGGAGTAAAGGGCAGATTACTCAGGGTCGTGAAGTCCATATACAATTGTGCATCTGGCTGCGTGAGGTGCCCGAGTGTGTACACATAGTTCTTTGACGGTTTAAGGGAATTAAAACAAGCCTGCGATTTGAGCCTTAAAAATTGTCTTAATTGTAATAAACCAGCTGGCTAAAGATGTTATAAAACGTACGAAACTTGTCTACAACTGATGCTGGATGTAACAGACATATTTCTTCTGTTATTTGCAGACGACATTGTGTTAATTTCTGACAGTGTTGTGGGCCTACAAAACCAGCTAATCTTGTATACTTCTGTAAAATAGCTGGGTCTTGTCGTTAATCTTGAGAAATCTACAGTTATTTGCGGAACATGAAAAGTGGTCTCTCGGATCTAACAGATAAGTAGTAACAAAAGAGAAGAAGCGCAGGTGTGTCATGGGTTCTGAATTTGTACAAAAGCTACCTTGTGTTCCTTATAAAATCTTCTTTACAGTTCGTGATGCACAGATCATTCCAATGCTAATGTTTGGTGCGGAAATATGGGGGCTAAAATACTGTAGCCTAATTGAATCTGTTCATTGGTATGCCATGAAAAACTGTCTCACTGTTTGTGTGGGTACTCCAAACTTATGGTTATGGTGCACGGAGTATGATTCGGATTGCCCGCATCTGTTATTTGTTTTTTGGTACAATGTGCCGAGTTCTAGTTCCTATTTTTAATCAGCGCCTAAATATCCTGAGAGGATGAATGGTGTATCAGTGTACTGTTGTGATGTATTGTATTGGTGTTCGCAACGACAACATATCGGTAGTTCAGACCTCGCACAACCGGATTTTATAAAAAGCTTTGATGAGGTTTTTCCTCAGTGTATTCTGCTCTTAATTGCAGGCGACGTACATTCGGTGTAGCGCTGAAACAAACGGACTAATACATAACCGTGACCCTTTCATTTGACTTCTGCTCATTGTAAATCGGTAATGGTACTGTTTGTATTAATAATCCAGTAGCCAAGTGTGCGTGCGCATCAATGTGTATGGATGTACTTGTTTAATGGGAACTTCTATTATACACCTTCCTCTCTGTGACTGTGGGTGTGTGGGTTCAACGTCTATGACATGGCTTTAAAAATCGTCCTAAAAGAAGCTGCATTAACCTTCCATCATGTTTACTACATAGATCACCAGCTCCTGGCATCCCCATCTCCAGTAGTCTCCCCTCCTGCATGGGTGCACGGTCAGACCCTCAACCTCTACTCTCCTCTTGAAGCATTGTCTTTTGACAGGCGAATTTAGGTGAGCAATCTTTGGCGTTTTATTGTGTGCGAGGCGCAGTTGTTATGCTGGAAAGAGTTAGAATTGGGCTGGAAGATAGAGAGAGAGTTGCTGTAGGCCTAGATCCAGATTTATCTGCCCTCGAAATCGGGTCAGTTCAGTTTATTCTTAGTAGGTTAAGATTCTGACGAGTCAGCAGAAGTATGCCTCCTCTCCAAAACACCCCCCCCCCCCTTTCAAGACCTCTGTCCATTACCCACCCGTTTCTATGCCTCTGGTGCTGGCATTACACAAGACCGTGTAAGGGTAGGTGGGACGGCGTATGTAGGAAGACAGGAATCTTAGGTATTTGGAAAGTTTAATAAGAGAAAGAGAATGAGAGGGCAGACGGGCAGACAGAGAGAGATGTGGATTGGAAGATAAAAAGTTGTGAATAAGATCTGATGCTTGAACACAACAAAAATAACGGACTGAAGTCTTCTGTCCTCTACAAGAAAACATCAAGCCCTTCGGAAACAAGACCAACCGTTACAAGAAGATCAGAAGGTAAATCAGAGACAGAGAGCCCCATAACACGGTGCCGTAGTTCAATCCCAGGAACGGGAGAAATCTGGATTTCTAATGCAGTTCCCAATTGTCTGCACTCTGTGTCATTATTGTGCGTTGCAACCATGTTTGTGCGTGAATGAGTATGAACATGAATGTACATGTGTACGGTAAACATATATTATGCACCTTCCTCTCTGTGTGACTATGTGAGTGTTGGTTCAAGATCTATGACATACACGCAGCAAAACAAAACTCCCAAATTCGTCCTAAAAGCAGTTTTCTTTACCTTTCATCATGTTTACTACATGGTACTGTTTGTACTTCATTCTTTCACATTCGATGTGGTGTTTCAGAAGTGACGATTAGGGATGAGGGTTCAAGAAGATAACAAATCCTGTTCAATGTAGTCATGGTACACGATAACAAGAGAACATTTCAGCGGCTAGGTCAGCAAAAGGAATAGTGCCAAAGTATGCATTAAATCATCTCGCACTAAGATAATTTCATTTTCACATACCTTTGCGCAAAACATCTTTTAGTACGATGGTTTTCTTCCAACTATCGGATATTTCACTTGTGTTTGCTGCCATTGCACTTAACTCTCATCTAACGATAAGCTGTCAACGTCACTCGAAGCAGCTTCCGTGATTCTTTTCATCTGCCTTTATAACACCAGCTCAGTTTGCAGTGCAAAAACAGGGCCATCAACGAAGCTTTGTGGGAGGCTGCCGACAACAAAATCTCCTCTCTCCCTCTCAGTCAGGCCTGATTGCAACAGGTCAACAAGTTCACAGGCAGCCATGATGACCTCAAAATCGCACAATCGACATCGCGAGTGCTAGGCATGTGGCGGTACTCTCAGATTGACTGGGATGCTAGCTGTAAATCTTTCCCATGATGAAAAAGTTCCGATTCGAGTCAACACAACGGTAATTACGCTTGGGATAAATCCTTCGCATTGGAGGGACAACCTCTAGGATTCGTGCTATTTTTGCTGGAGGATTAGAGCACGGAGTAGAGAGGGTAATTGTTCATTACTAACAGCGGGGCGTTTTTCTCCAAATGAAGGCAGCCTCTGCTGGATAAAGTCATTGGAGTAACACACGCTTTTTGCTGACTCTTCCGATTTCTTCCTTTTCATGTTTTTTTCAGTCATCTTAGTCACTTCGTCTGGAGTCCGTAAACAAGTCCGAAGAGAGACTGCAAATCCGGATCATTGTACAGAAAAGTATGGTTCCTTCGCTTGCCAGAGCTTACTGCGTCTTCGGGATGGCATCGCTGATGGACAGCTCTCTGAGACTCCTTCCCCGGAGACAGACTGACATGAGGAACGGAAGCTCACCGTCAGAGCCTGATGTTACGTGCCATTCTCTTCCTCCGCCAGTCGTCCTCGTGTCAAAAATCTGAAAATCTCAACCAGGATCACAGACGCTCTGCGGGGGCCTAATTAGAGGCAAGAAATACACAAGGAGGGGGTCTGAAGAAATAAAGAAGAGAGAGGTGAAGGAACGGAGGATGGAGAGGGGAAGAGAAAGAAAGAAAGAGAGTCAGGGGAAAGATGTAGGAATGTAATGGAAAGATCGTAAATGTAGAAGAGAAAGAAGAGAAAGAAACTGAAGAGAAAAGAAGGAGGGAAGAATTGTTTTGAACACCATTTGAAAAGCTTTTGATATCGAAACGAAATAGATTGAAGGATAGGATTATGAACGGCAAATGAAGGGGGAAAACGATGAAGCAGAGGAAAATTCTAACGAAGTGCAACTGTGACGAGAACGGTACAACAAACACATCGGGATTTCGAGAGAACAGTAACCTATACATAACAGCAGCAATACGAAAACTTGAAATAGGAGTTTGAAAAGGAAAGACGGTAGAGATGTCTGTGAGAGGGGATGGGGCTGTCAGTAGAGAGGGAAGCATGGATGAGGGAAGTCTTTGAGGACTGGAACTGGAATGAATCTCGACAGAGCTGTCAGGACTGAGAGACCTAACTTCACAGAGACACCCGCACAGCTGTCCGCCTCCTTTTTGTCGCCCTGCCTCTGAAGTCTTTTCCACAGAGTTAGTGCGCGCCTCATCTCCCAGTAGCAGCACAGAGCGTCCGTGGCGAGGCGGGAACGACAGGAAGAAGAGGTCGAATCTCTGTCTGCCATGGACTGCAGACTGCTCGACATATTTCGAAAATCTTGATCGTAACTGAATTCCTACTTCCAGTTCACCCGAGATGAAAAAGAAGCTCAAGAAAGGTTTTAACGGACGAGGAGGACAGACTTGAGGTTGATATAAAGTCTGATAGATCCATGAACTGTTTTCTTTGGATGTCACAAAAGCTGTGCATAAGAGATTGAATATCTTATTCCAGACAATGAGGCAACATGAATGTTTAAGCACTCAGAAGCAAAAAGACACCAGAAAGATTCCATTGTCTAATGCAGGACATTCCACGAGAATTGTGGATCTATCTCTGGATTTGATTACTTCCGTGAGCAGAATGTTTTATTAATCCTATATTCCTGAGGTCCCCTAGCACTTTCTTACATAGTGTACACAAAAACTAAACCGATGAATCAAAAACTTGGTGTTCAATAAGACGCTTTTAAAAACTTGCAATATTTAGTCCTTCCATTAGATGTATCTAAGGACTTCTAGTGCGTCTAGTGTCAGAAAAACCTGCAGGACTGCTGATGCTACTGTTATTAGCCACACTGATGAGCATGTACGGATCTTTTACAACGACACAAGCTTTGAGACCATACGTCTCATAGCCATACGTGTTATGAAGACACCGTTTCAGCAGATAAAAACAGTTTGCGTTGTCGTCTTTTAGACCTGTTCTCTTTTTTCGCCTTGAGTTTTAAACATGTTTTCAACAACTGTAATCAACTTGAACTCTACATTGCCTGCGCAAATAACACACTCTAAACTTAGCAAGTCGCTGTGGAATGAAAAAACGCAGACAACCCAGCTCATATGTTTATAAGACAAAGTTTGCATTGACAAAGAAAAAGTATTTCTCTTTTTTTAAGTATATAATGCAGATGAGGCTCTGATGGAGCAACTGTCATAAGCTTCCTGGTGTAACTGATTAAAAATCAAATAAAAATCCCAGGGGCTGGTTGAGTAATTGCGGCCATTTCCTCGCATTTTTAAAGTTCAGGGAGAGGTTTAGTATAAGGCGACGAATGGAAATTAGGTACACTCGCCCTTCCCTTTGAGAGGAAGCCTCAAAAATCAATGCTGCCCGACGGACAATGGCAGACATTTTGGGTTGGTAGCTTAGAATAAGAGAACAGAGCAAAGTACCTTAAGTCTACTTCGGAATCCGCATTAAGATAGTCAACGGAGGTAGTTTGAGCACTGCAGGAGTAATTACATGTGGAGCTGGAGGCTTTCTCCTCCTAAGGGTCGAGTGAAGTGAACTATTCAATCTGAGCTGTAGGCTGCGTTGTCGCGCTCTGGATCCCGGTGCTCTAAGGCATAGGGACTCTGCAGTCTCCAGTGTAATCACTTCTAATGCGCGTGTGTGTGTGTGTGCGTATGTGTGTGTGTGTGTGTGTGTGTGTGTGCGTGTGTGTGTGTGTGTGTGTGTGCGTGTGTGTGTGTGTGTGTGTGTGTGTGTGTGTGTGTACGCGCGCGCGCGCGAAAGCATGCGCACCTTCCAATCTGAGCGTGTTGCCATAATTTCACGTTGCCATATAACGATGTACCGTTTCATGATAAACGGAGCAATACTTTTATATTACTCTATGTAGATGAATGCAGGCTTCACTAAATATTTAGCACTTTGTAATTCTGTAGTCTTTGCCACAATTTCACGTCGTCATGACGACGATTGGGGGGTGGGGGGGGGGGGGGGGGTGGAGGGGACGGGGATGAGTGGGGGAGAGGTAGTGATGTGGCGGTGGCGGTGGTAGTGGTGGTGGTGGTGGTGGTGGTGGTGGTGGTGGTGGTGGTGGTGGTGGTGTTGGTGGTGGTGGTGGTGGTGGTAGTGGAGGTGGCGGTGGCGGTGGCGGTGGTGGCAGTGGCGGTGGAGGTGGAGGTGGCGGCGGCGACGGCGGCGGTGGCGGCGGCGGTGGCGGCGGCGGTGGTAGTAGTGGTGGTAGTGATGGTGCTGGCGGTGGTAGTGGAGGGGGCGGTGCGGTGGTGGCAGTGGCGGTGGAGGTGGAGGTGGCGGCGGCGGCGGCGGCGGCGATGGTGGTAGTGGTGGTAGTGGTGGTGGTGGCGGTGATGGTGAATGGACGGTGCCAAAATTATGGTGATAGTAACAAGGGCATTGATGGAAACAAACAACCAGTTACGTTTTCCCGCGTCATTATCAGAGTAAGATGAGACCGCCAAAAGCCACCAGACAGACTCAAGATGCCTCAATGAACACACGAATCAATGACTCCTTTGCCGTCAGTACAGAGCACCACAGAGAGGAGCAGAAACCAGTTTAGCGGGTGCCACTGCAGCGCTCATGACGGTGACACGTTGTGAGGGCCTGTGCACGTCGGTTCGGGAGAGGCAAGGGAGTTCAAACACAGGGGTCACCATGGCAACGAGAGACATCCCAATACAAAAATCATAAAGGTGGACCAAAGGGCCCCGGATGAGGAAGCGACGCCGATGGACGATGCTAGCGACACATTGTGGCGGGAATAGGTTACCAAGGGAAGGCACTCGTGCGGGCACGAGTTACCCGCGTATCGACGTCACACGTACACAAGAGACGGTGGCGGTCCAGCGATGAAAAAGCTGCTTACCGCTTGGCTGACTCCAGCTCTGAACCAACCTGCCTAGAACTGCGGTTCCCAGCTTCTCCCCAGCTCCACGCTTTGTCCTCATAGCGCTCCTCGGCCCGCCCAAACCTGGTATTGTCACTCTAAAGTGCGCCCGGTGTAGAGCGATGAAGACACCACCTTGTCTCGGCGAGGACACTTAGTATTGCCTAGGAATGTCATGAGCACTAGCTGTTAGAGGCAATCTCTCACGTCGACAGTGTTGTAGTCCTTGTTCTTGGATATAAATTTATGAATTTGTCGACAGCCACAGAGCTCATCGCGAACGTGTATGGAATGGTTTGACGTAATCTGCTAGCTTTTCGGAACAAGCACTTTCATGCGTCAAAGAATTAAACTTACATCATAAGTTCTTTACTCTTTTGAGGCAGAGATAAAATTAATTTTAATGAACCTTAGTTTGCAGCATCATTGTCATTCTTCTTTAGCAATTTGAGAGCATAATTGATGTATGTACACGTACTTCAAAAGGCAATCAGATACGGTGAGAAAGAAGCTACAAAATGCTGCGGAAGCTGCCTCCCTTGGGATTTGGAGGAAATACATGCTGCTCTGATGAGCTTGGTGTCTTCCGTATTTTGGTTTTCAAGACACCTCCCGGTGGCCCAAACCTGCTGCTAGGGACTGGCTGTGCGAGTGCCCCTGGAGCAGGCCCCGAGAGCACAAACACCACAGCAATCCCAGTGTGGGGGAGGTATCGGTGCAGCACAGGCTGTATGCGATTCTTCCGTAGTATGTAGGAAGCCCTCAAACTAAGATACTGCAGTTTCTCAACATCTTGTATCATACACTGCGGATATAGTTGCCAGTCACTCTTCCCTACTTACATCCCTTTCCCAACCCACTCCCTCCCACCTCTCACCACCTTCATTCGCTGACCCTACCACCACAAAATACTTCCAGACTCAGCAGTCTTGGTACCTAAAAAAATGTTGACAGGCCAACAGCTACCAATCAACTACGAAAGTTATTTCTTCCTATGCCTTGTTTTCCGAATCCCCGGGGATGACGACTCATTCACTCTCTCCATTATAAATAATACAACATTTCATATGATGTAGAACATAATCTGCCAGCTTGAGCAGTATCTCTAAATAAACAGTTTTTGTTCTCTTAGATCTGCAATGTGTCTGGGGACTCTTCTGCGAGTCGTCCATGACGGATAGAAGAAATCGCCAAGAAGTGAACTTGAAGCATACCTTTTTTGTGGATCAAGCTCTATATTAATCCCCTCCCCCTCCCCCTCCCCCTCCTCCTCCTCCTCCTCCTCCTCCTCCTCCTCCTCCTCCTCCTCCTCCTCCTCCTCCTCCTCCTCCTCCTCCTCCTCCTCCTCTTCCTATTCCTCCTCATCATCCTCCTTCTCCTCCTTCTCTTTCTCTTCCTCCTCCTCTTTATCTTCCTTTTCCTCCTCCTCCTCCTCCTCCTCCTCCTCCTCCTCCTCCTCCTCCTCCTATTCCTCCTCTTCCTATTCCTCCTCATCATCATCCTTCTCCTCCTTCTCTTTCTCTTCCTCCTCCTCCTTCTCTTCCTCCTCCTCCTCCTTCTCCTCCTCCTCCTCCTCCTCCTCCTCCTCCTCCTCCTCCTCCTCCTCCTCCTCCTCCTCCTCCTCTTTCTCTTCCTCCTCCTCCTTCTCTTTCTCTTCCTCCTCCTTTTCTCTTCCTCTTTCTCTTCCTCTTCTTCTTCCTCCTCCTCCTCCTCCTCCTCCTCCTCCTCCTTGTCCTCCTTCTCCTCCTCCTCCTCTTCCTCCTCCTCCTCCTCCTTCTCTTTCTCTTCCTCCTCCTCTTTCTCTTCCTCTTTCTCTTCCTCTTCTTCTTTCTCTTCCTCTTCTTCTTCTTCCTCCTCCTCCTCCTCCTCCTCCTCCTCCTCCTCCTCCTCCTCCTCCTCCTCCTCCTTCTCCTCTTCCTTTTCCTTCTCCTCTTCCTTTTCCTGCTCCTTCTTCTTCTTTTTCGTCGTCATTTTCTTCTTCTTCATCGTTGTCGTCGTCGTCGTCGTCATCATCATCATAACTGTCATTAATTTGGTCGTCGTCATTGTCGTCGTCGTCCTCCTCTTCCTCCTCCTCCTCTTCCTCCTCCTCCTCCTCCTCCTCCTCCTCCTCCTCCTCCTCCTCCTCCTCCTCCTCCTCCTCCTCCTCCTCCTCCTCCTCCTCCTCCTCCTCCTCCTCCCCGTCGTCGTCGTTGTCACATCACCATTTTCACCACAATTATCATAATATTCATCGTCATTATCGTTATAATCATCATCAATCTCACCGTCGTCATCGTCGTCGTTATTGTTATCGTCGCCGTCATCGTCATGACCATCGTCGTCGTCATCGTATCATCATATAAAACCTTGGGTCTTTGGTGTAGGTCGGAGGCAGGGATCCTTGCTTCAGCCAAAGGCGCTTCCCTGCTGGTGAATGGAATGTATCTTCTCTCTGTCTTTTTACTCATAAGGAGGAAGAAGTGGATCTTCAAGTGAGAAGAGATTTCACAAAGAGGGTTGATGGTTAATTTTGGCTGTCAGATTTTAAAAACACCGGGTAATTTTCGGGACAGTGATGTCTTGAAGTCAACTAATATCTGCAAATGATATTCACGAATCGTCAACGTTTGCAAAAATAAGTTTCTTAAAACAGAAGGGGGGAGGAGGGGGGAGGAAGGAGGAGGAGGAGGAGGAGGATGCCGCTGCTCCTGCTGCTCCTGCTGCTCCTGCTGTTGCTGCTGCTGCTGTTGTTGTTGATGATGATGATGATGATGATGATGATGATGATGATGATGATGATGATGATGATGATGATGATGATGATGATGATGATGATGATGATGATGATGATGATGATGATGATGATGATGATGATGATGATGATGATGATGATGATGATGATGATGATGATGATGATGATGATGATGATGATGATGATGATGATGATGATGATGATGATGATGATGATGATGATGATGATGATGATGATGATGATGATGATGACGGAGATTTACGGCCTTTCTGCCTCTGTAGGCTATGTAAAGCCGATGGCCACCAAAACTACCACAGCTGGATAGAGCAAGAGCGAGGCAACTCTCGATTTCCTTAGTTAGTCGTTTGTTACGAGTCGCATAGGGAGACGCGGTGGGTCTATTCCTACCCCTTACTCACATTGCCCACCGAGAGCGCCACAGCTCACTCGTGACAAACCTCACCAGGTCTTCACTAAATGCGGGAAATAAACAATGGTGCCATTGTTTACGAACAACATATTTAGCTTGTTTGGTTCCCATATATTTCCCTACAACTTTTGGGGGACCTTTTCATGTGAGGCTACAGCGGTAGGCTGACACCGTCTTCATGACCGCTGGTCCAAGCGCTCTGGAACTCTGTGAGTATGCATATGCATGGCTTTCGCGGTCCGCCCCTCACTGTTTGCCAATATCGCAGAAACGTGTTCGCCCTTTTCGTATCCGCAGTTCGTACAAGGCTGGTGCGGTCACACACCCGGCTTTCCCCAGCCCCCATCGGCGCCTGACAAAAGCCCTTCGTTGCCGTAATACAGAAGTCACGTTTGGATCAGATACTTCACCACTGGTTCATGGACACGCCCTTGTCGAGCGAAGGCTGTTAAAGGTGCTCTAGGTCAACTCAAAATCTCTCTTTCTCTCTCTCTCTCTCTCTCTCTCTCTCTCTCTCTCTCTCTCTCTCTCTCTCTCTCTCTCTCTCGTGGATTTTTCCCACACTGATGAATTATTGTTATATGCATGTATGTAGTTCAACGGGCTGTCGGCTTATGAATAAACATTCAGTTCAGTTCAGCTCTCTCTGTCTCTCTCTGTCTCTCTCTGTCTCTCTCTCTCTCTCTCTCTCTCTCTCTCTCTCTCTCTCTCTCTCTCTCTCTCTCGCTCGCTCTCTCTCTCTCATCCATACGTGATTATCTATTCAGATCATCTCACTGCTGTACCCTGAGTACAATCTCGCCTGTTCATATGACATGTATTCTCTTGAATTTGAAGATTCACTGAGCTGAGAGTTGTCAAAGGCATCTACTAAAATATTTGTCTTTGTTGATCATATTGTTAATATACTTTACCAACTGTTGTACATAGATTAGCTACTGTGGGGGGTTTTCTTATCTATCCACGATTTGCATTTTTATGATCAAGGACAATTTGTAAGATAGGCAGAAATGCCTAAAATTTCATTTTAGATGAAGAATCAATCAATCAATCAATCAATCAATCAATCAATCAATCAATCAATCAATCAACCAATCAGTCAATCAACCAATCAATCAATCAATATATCTCTCTCTGTCTCTCTCTCTCTCTCTCTCTCTCTCTTACTCTCACTCTCTCAGAGGGGACACGCTGCTACACTTCCTTTTTAACGAATCTTGAAAAAACAAACCATTGACAGCACGTCAATGGGTGCTGGATTGATGCCTCGTGAGACCGTCCAAGTCAAATAAATTTCGTTTTCATTCCAGCATGTTTTTACTCATCACAGGGAGAAACAGCGTACTTTTTACCCTCCATGGCACACATTCACTCGCCTGTCTGCTGCTGTCAAAGAGAGGATGAAGTGGAGCAGTCACCACTGATAAACGTGTCCTCGAAGAACACAGTGCATTTGCTTTTTCCATCGGCAAAGGGGTGGCTGATTTCTCCAAGGACTGTAGCTAACTAGCCAGGCAATTCCTAGGAAGCACAAAAGATTGATGGAAGCGACGACTTAAAGTGCGCGAGGTCCTCTCGACACGAAAAGAACCCATGTGACGACGACTGCAGATGTGCTCCTCGCCTTCAGATGCACGCTTTTGTTCTTTGAGACAACTTCCGACTGACAGCTCCGCCTCCACCCCCCACCCCAAGTCCCACTCCTCACCTCTCCAACCCCCCGTCGTTCCCACGCCCTCAAACGATTCATTGATTCAAAGTAATGTCACATCTCTTCACGCTGGTATGGTTAATGGCATGGCACAAGGCTTCATTAGTGGCAGTTTCAACCAGCCTTGCCGATATCTATAGGATGGTGTATAGTGAACAGAGTATGTCCTTTGATAAGAATGAACGTGGCCTACATTACCCGTGAGTGAGGAGAGAATATTTTATGTGCAATTGTTCCGGGGTCAGTAGGAATGCAGGTTCATGAAGAATGTGCCACCAAGGCAACAGCCATTTGCAAAATTGAGGAAGTCCAGTGCTCTACATCCTACACGGGTGCAGCTTCATTATGCTGAAAAGGGATTACGCAACTGTTTTTATTCCGGGGAAAAAGTGTTTGGTAAAGGTAGGTGCCAAACATGTCTGTCCCGCTCTTAGTGTGGAAAGTCTGGTCTCTCAAAAGATCATCACCAAACACCACCAGCAGCAGCAGTAGCACATCATCATCATCACCACGTCGTCATTATAGTCATTGTCGTCAGCATCACCATCATCGTCGTCGTCGTCGTCGTCATCATCATCTTCTTCGTCGTCGTCGTCGTCGTCAACATCATCAATATATTACTTTTCGTCCTCTCCATTTTGATCACTCTCGACACTGTCGTCGTTTTTTGTAACACTTCTCTCATCATTGAGAGAAATTTCGAGACAGATTGTTGAATATATTGTCTGAATATTTTGCCTTTTGGGTCTTCAGGAGTCTTTGGACAATACGATGAGACCCTCCCGCACGAACACGTTCTTGACAACAGGTTCATATATCAGGGCACCGTTGTATACAGAACAAGCAACGATGCTGGGTAAATGCTTCCGGAAAATACCTTGAAAGAAGAATGGGGGCTCCGAAGTAAGCACACACGGGCGGGGATACCCAGCATGACTTTTTCTATCTTTCATGGAGAACTAAAGGAAAGATTTAAGTGTAGTAATAAAATGGTTCTTTCTTTTATTCCAGAGATGACTATGGAAGCAACATTTTGAAGTAAAATGCAACGGACTTCCGCTGAAGGTATCTTGCAACTATCCAGTTTCTGGGAGAATTTGTGTCCAGAATTGTCTCTGCCAGTTCGCCCTAGAAGTTCTTCGCATTTTCCAGGGCGTGGACAAAAGAGACTCCGGTGCATGTAACTGTTGTTACATTTAAAGACAATGACACTGAACAGGACTTCTTCCATAAACAATCTTCGATAATGAATACAGAGAGCCTTTATTCGTCCTTCAGAAAAGCCATTGGTGCAGCACAGCAGTTTAATAAAAGTCTTAAAAGTTAAGGTCACAAATACATCATTCTAAATCAGTTAGTGTTCATGTAGCAGAAAGAAAACACACTAAAATTTACACAAAAGAGAACAAATTCAACACACAAAACCACATTCACATGGACACATGATTATAGATCAACACATTTATTCCAGTAGATATATAAATAACGAACTCAGATAAAAATTTACTAAAACACTTACTAATGTGATAGGGTTGGTGGTGGGACTTAGGCGCAGGCCGGAGCTATAGAGAGGCGTGTGACATCTCTCTACTCCTAGCAGGAGAAACCCCCGTTTCCTTAACGCCTGATGAAGCAGGGGGTGCGTCCGAGCTGGGCAGGCAGGCAGGGAGTGTAGAGGCATGATTGCCTCTCTCCCTTCACTCCCTCCAAAGGATCAGCAGACAAGCAAGGCTTGGTTGTAAATTTCACCATCTTTATTCATGGTAGCAGTCAGGGTAGTACAGGCATAATAGCTACTGCCCACTGCATGACCCTTCAGTGACCTCTCTCTGTGGCCTCCTGTCTGCCGTCTCTCGCTCGCTCTGTCTTCTCTCTGATCCTCGTCCCCTAACGCTCTGGCTTTATATATATATGTTACAGGGAATAAGAAAATTTAGGGAATAAGCTTAATCCCTGAAATTTTAAGGGAATAGTCTTATTCCCTGTTTCAACTGGGGAGTAAGCTTATTCCCTTAAAAAATTCAGGGATTTAGCTTATTCCCTGAAATGGGAGGTCATTTTTTTGGCTTATTCCCTGATTAGTTTAAAGCACACAAACAGAAACACTAATACAAGATTTGTTGCTTTAAACATTGGTTTATCCCTCCAGGTTTACTGGAGGTCCTACAGACTTTGTCTCTCTGTCTGTCTGTCTGTCTGCCTGTCTGTCTGTCTGTCTGTCTGTGTGTGTGTGTGTGTGTGTGTGTGTGTGTGTGTGTGTGTGTGTGTGTGTGTGTGTGTGTGTGTGTGTGTGTGTGTGTGTGTGTGTGTGTCTGTCTGTCTGTCCCGACTTAACGGCTGATATCTCAAAAACTAGTGGACGGATTTCCTTGACATTTTGCACACTTACTGGAAGTTAGGTCCGATTGAATGTATTAAATTTTCAGAATCGAGGTTTGAAAAGAAAGTGATTTTTTAGTCCTAAACTCGAAAACACCCCCCTAATATGTCAATTGACGGAATGGCGAAATGCAAATTGTGTGACGTGATCATTTGACGTCGAATAACGTGACGTAATTTTTTCTGTATGTCTGTCTGTCAGTCCCCGACTTAACGGCTGATATCTCAAAAACTACTAGACGGATTTCCTTGACCTTTTGCACACTTACTGGAAGTTAGGTCCGATTGAATGTAGCAAATTTTCAGAATCGAGGTTTGAAAAGAAATTGATTTATTTAGGTCGTAAACTCGAAAACACCCCCCTAAAATGTCAATTGACGAAATGGCGAAATGTGTGGTCTAATGGCAGTGAATCGATATTAAACTTGGCAGAAATAGACCTTGAGTATCCTAAAATGTACAAAACTACTCAAATTTCATGAACTATCATCCGTTTTTCTACAATTTGCAGTGCAAAATACGAACCAAGGCATTTTACGGAAAAGAACGTTATAAATGCTTTACAAACACTCAGTCATATCAGTTCTCCAATGGCTTATCTGGTAGAGCGTTGGACTCTTGGTCATGCATGACCAGGTTTGATTCTGCGCTGAAACTTTTTTTCTCTCTTTTTTTCGAGAGGTTGTGGGTTCGAACCTGACCTGGCTTTTGTGTTTTGGTGTGTGTGTTTTTTTCCCCTCTTTTCTCGAGAGGATGCGGATTCGAACCCGATCTTTTTCCTTTTTTTAATGCCAAAACCTGGAGGTTCAGCATCAGCGGTTTTTATTCATAAATACACAAGGATCAAAATACAAGATGAAAATATTGCTGCTCACAAACAATGAACTTTGAAGAATTTATGGGGCTCTGAAGAGAAGGAAAGTGTCTAAAAGTTGGTATGCCACCTCTGCTGGTCGTTTTGTTGTAAGGGCTCTAAGCACGCAAAACTTGGTAAGATGTTCCTGGTAGACCATAACCCATGAGTATCGTCCCTGTTTAAGTGACTGATAGTCAATTAAGTCCACTTGAGATCTTGATCCAAAGGACTTTGACAGGAGTGGCTTCTCAACAATGCCTTTAATCGTAGGTCTTCTTTTTCTCCCCTGACACTGAACGCACAAAGACTTGAACAAAGTGACACTGGCCTCTGTTATGTTTGCATACTCTTCCCCAGCCTCTTTCAACATTTTATCACGGCCACCATGGCCAGTGACAGCATGGATGCGCTTTAAAACATCGTACATTTCCTCAACAAATATGAAGTGTTTTGGTTGCTCAGTCCCGTCCTTTCGCTTTAGAACGAGTTTGGATACTTGTCCACAGTTAAGAATTTCATACCTTCTTAGAAGGTGCCTTTGATGTTGGGTTTTAGTAGCTGATGTTGCTGGTGCTTCCTTCACTTCATCTAAAATTCTGTTGTATTCATCTCTGGTCATAAGTAATCTATTTGCTTTCTCCTTATTTTTTAGCACTTCTTCAAAAAATACTTGTTCTTTCGCGTCCATGTTGCTTGATATGAATCACAGACTAGACTGACTTTTTCAATTGAACTGAATCTGCCCAAGGAAAGATCAAAACACAAACACCGACAACAGTTCACGAAATCATTCTGCATTTATCAAGAGAGTGAGTAAAAGTCAAGAAAGAACTCATTTCCAAGCAAAAGAAGTTTTAAAGAGTGATCAAAGCTCACTGACATGGAATTTATTTATGGTAAAATGTACACGTCTTTCTGTTTGTGTGTTTCAAACTAATCAGGGAATAAGCCAAAAAAATGACCTTCCATTTCAGGGAATAAGCTAAATCCCTGATTTTTTTAGGGAATAAGCTTACTCCCCAGTTGAAACAGGGAATAAGCCTATTCCCTTAAAATTTCAGGGATTAAGCTTATTCCCTAAATTTTCTTATTCCCTGTAACATATATAGCCACTACGTGAGCCTGAGCGAAAGCGGACTAACTTTCTAAGCAGAACTTGGACACGGGGTTTCCCAGTGGACGCAAATTGTGCTAACATGACAGCTTCTAACAACTATTTGAGGCTTAAATCAACAGTCCCGTATGGCAAACTCCACTTCGTTGGAAAGTGCGTTAATCAAAGCACACTCTGCGCCAATGAATGAATTCCAAAAGTGATTCGTATACAAATGAATGGCAATTGAAGTATTTATGGCGCCAATTAAATCAGATATGTATTCATCATTTTCTTTTAATATTATCGTTTACAACTCACAGAGTGCAGGTTGCCATTTATGGGATGGTTGATAAGGATAAACACTAGGTTTCTATTCAATATTACAAGCAGTACATAATACATTAATGAATAAACTCTAAAATATGGTGTGATCTCAAACACGCACAAAGGCTGAGAAAGCGTCAGCAGATGAGAGTCAGTCTGCGCGATCATATATCTCTACAGCAGCGACAGGGTGCACGCGAAACACGCCTCACGTATCTCTGGAGTTACAATCCGCGCACACAAATATGGAAACGAGAGACAGTACGTTTAGCTCCAGTGATCTGGACAAATCTTCTATTCTCACCTTCTTATACTAAGGTGCCATCAAAGATGCAACTGTGCGGTCATAATAGATAATCTCTCCGCTGGTGTGGATTCCAAACTCACGTGCATCAAGTGCCAAGTGAGTATTCCGTTAGATATCTTCAGCCAAGATTGCTGAGGTAGAAAACCGAAAACAAAACCATGCATCTTATAATTATTTTCGACATGAATTCTTTTCATGGATTATTTGACATCTCAAAGCTTCTGAAATCAACTCCGCCTGCTGCAACACACTATCTTTGACTGAACCGATGGATCAGTTCGCATTGACACGAAAATAGGTCAATGAGATGCAAGCAAATTTGTACCACTTGTAATGCAATTTCTTTGGAAGTTTTTTGTTGGGTAATTTGATTTGAAACCGCTCAATGTTTATATTTCTCTTATTGTTTACTATAGTCCACAAATTAACTGTTGCTGGGAAAGTAAGGACGGGCAAACGTGCACTACCCAATTCCTGCATTTAGTATGCACGGTAAACAGAATATTAAAAATCAGTTTTATATTTCATCGGTTTGCCAATCCTTGCGCTCTGCCAAAATGAAACCGTCATCTCTCAATCTCAGCCCAAACTCAAGCCTTTGAATTCTTTACCGCTTTTCTGATTATACGAGTGCGATGCGTGGGTAGATGGATTAGTGGGCGTGGACACAAAAGCAATAACGTTTTTCCTGTGAGTCAACAAGGGAACGGCATTGTCCCGTCAAATGCCAGCAACTGTACAACAAGGTCGTCAGACTACGACTACCGAGGGTCGTGTGTTCTTTCCATCAGCTGAAAGCTCTTCCATGGCGTGGTGGGGTCGTCAGAGATGAAGCGGGGGTAATTTTCAAAAATGGCTCCGCAACCCTGTGTATTCAGTGCTACTCACTCATAGAACCCCGTCCACGGAACTCGGCTCACAGAGGACATGTCGCTCATGAAATCACGAAGAAGGGTGGACACAAAGGCGAGAAAAAGACTACACGTAGTGGCGGAAGTGCCTGTACAACTGTTGTCATTTTATCCTGGAACAAAGAGCGCGGGGGCGGCTGAATGACAGAAGGAGGAGAGACAGCACACAGGGAAGAGCGGTAATTAGAGTTGACCCAAACCCAATGCGGTCACCAGGCTGCATGTTATCCCGTCCGATGACTAGAGGGAAATCATGGACTTCCAAAAACAAAGACAGCAGCATTGCGAACACACGCCTACTCACGGACGAGCTGCTGATAGAAGGTGCGATTCGAGGCAATGGCGTGAATTTCAATTCAGACGCAATTCGTTTTTTTGGTCGATGGCACGTATTCACCAAATTGAGCATCTTGAAGCATCGTATTGTGCTTCGCGCAATGCAAAGTCCTTTGTGGTTTGGCAACGAAAGTTTACGGGTGTGAGAGAGCGGGAGACACTCAGACGCAGTTTCAGGCTCTGCGTCAGAAATGCAGAAAGAGAATAGGGACTTCATCAGGCGTGAAGGGCAAAATAGCCCAATACATGGCAATTGGGAACTTGGCGGGGACAGGACAAAATCTTCAAAGAACTAAAGAATAAAACAAAAACAGAAAAACTTTAAGTTAATTGCGTCATTTTCGTGATTTGTAAGCAAGCTACAGTGGCACAAGAAAATTTTGGTATCGTTTTTCTGAGATTTCAGAGATAATTTTTATAAACTGTGCTTTGTTTTTATTTATTTCTAACACTCAACTCAATGGCTTGTATGAAAACTCATTAAAATTCCCGGAAGAAGAAAAACCAGCTGTTTTTTAACTTTGCGTCTACATTTTCTTTTTCATTAAAGTCTCACCCAGAACGCATTTTCCAGGTTTATCGGACATATTAGTACTCTTGTTTTGCACAATATTGAAATAATCTGACACTTTTTTCCTCTTTAGATAAGGTTTTGCAATATCGGAGTCATTTTAGCTTCTTGGGCTCTCTACATAGGAGGTACAATAGCGCTACACCCTGTCATCCAGTCAGAAACTCTTCAGGCCGAGGTTGTATCCAGGCCATCTGTATACCAACTAGACAGACATCACCAATCTGGACAATATTCATTTTTCTTGCACAAGCAGGATTGTCTTGTTGGCACGAACAAAAGGGTAGATGATTCTAATTCAGGACCTCCAAGAAGACCAAGATAGAAACAGTGTAAGTTGCTTTGAACCCAAGTGCGGGTTCCAACTCGCTGAGTCTATTTTTTTTTATCCGCGAGTCTGCATAATCCTGAAAACATCATTATATACGCAACATAGGGCTACTGTGAGACGATGTTGATTTGGGGTCTCACTTTGGTTAACGCAATCACTGTTTTTCTTTTCGCGAACGGCTTACTTTCTGCTTTACTTTGTGGCAGAGCATGGCTTCGGTTCAGCAGAGACGTGCATTAAGCATTACTCATTGGAAAGTTCAAGATATCCAGTGTCATTCACACATATGTATTTCCCCCTATTCACTTCTACTGAGGGTGTGGAGTGATGGGGTCACAGTCATTAATCGATATTTTTGTTCATTGTGAACTATCAGTCTTCAAGCCCGACACCATCGGATGAAAGCCATTTGATTTCTTCGACACGGCGTTCGCACTCGACACGCCAAATGTAAGTCACACACACACACAGGATCTTCACGCAGAAATAACTTGCTGAACATCAAAACGGAAAACCAAACAATCGTCACAAAAATAGAACCTAATTTCGCAGTCAGCCGACTGCAAACGTAACCCTGGATCAACAGTCCTGTTTTCCTGCCTACGTCCACCTGAAAGGCTGCAACGCCCTCATCTCCGCCCGGACCCGTCATGCGCATGCGTGCCACGACCCCTAATCGGACAGATGAGAGTTACCTGGCCTACAATTCCAGAAGTCCTGGCAAGCCGATCCTCCTATCAGCGCCCACGGTTGTGCAAGACCCGTTGCCCTGAAGGCGGATAAGGTCACCCCATAGAAGAAGCATACCGCGTAGAGGCAGAGAAAGAAAAGGTGTTACGGTATAAGCTAGCAATGCCGTTGTCATGAATGTTATGGAACGAACATTTGTATGTGTGATAAATTCTAGTCGATGTTTTAAAGGGAACTGTGCTATCAATTGCATCTTATGAATAAGTAGCTGTTTCTTGCGGAGCCTCTGAATTAATGTTGATCATCACAAGCAAAGGTGCATTCTTCATATGTAGACTGCCAGGCAATTTTACCTGTATTCCCTCTATGTCTTGTCGCTCTGAGGTGTCTCAAAATTCCCGACCAGCACATTTAACTTACCGAGTGACTCCTTTCCTCACTCCTTCTTCACTGCTCGAACACTAGCACAACCACAGCCCCTCGATGCTCCCTTTATGAGCTGGAATCCCTGGTTGCAGGCCTTCTGGGTGTGGCCAAGTGGTTAACGCGCTGGACCTGCTGTCGCTTGCGATCAGTGGGTTCGGTGTTCGAAACTGTGCGGTTTCTGGAGTTGCATTCATGAGCATGGTGCTAAAATCGCATTGCTTCTCCCCACATAGGAGTCAAACAGGGTACATGTAAAGGCAGCGATGGGTTATAGTGTGATTAAACTCTGCATGCGGCCGTGAGCCAGCATCGGAATGCTATACGTCTCAGGAAATGTCGTTGGTGCTTGTACTTGACTGTGTGCGTCTTATCTGTAAGTGCCTGTGTTCGTCGTCACGTGCCAG
>JAWQFJ010000620.1:127500-132500 GCA_034096865.1 Theodoxus fluviatilis
TTGACTCCAAAGTCTTCTTCTGTGGCTTCTTCGTCTGCACGGGACCGCCCCTGGCTAAACTACTAAAGGTGAAGGTAAAGGTAAAGGTGGGGGAATTATCTCCCGTGTCTGCGTCTCTAACCGCCTTACACTCCACTACCTGATCACTGGACAGCTTTGATAGCATTTTCTACATATCACAGCTCCATTCATTCCGTCCCGAGTCAGGGTTGCGAATAGTGTACATCATTAACTTCTTAGTCTATATGAGACTTCATTTATTTCTAAGGGAGTAAGGAATTGAAGAAAGGGGTGGAAGAGTTTCGGCACGTATGATGTTGGACTAACAGAGAAAACATTTTCAAAGAAACCAGGAAACAGAAAATGGACGAAATGAGATGATATAAATTCTTAACATATATTGATCTACAGATAGATATCGTTGATGCAATTACACAAAAGCGATACAAGAAAACCAGGAAAGAGATAATAATGATTTTTAAACTGACCTTTCAAAAATTCTTTTAGCTGACATCAGGGGGTTGCCGGGTTACTTGGTTTGACCGGAATGCGTCAAGTGTTTGTTCCTCGAGGTCAAAGTCTTGAGAACACATTACTGAGTATGACACCCTTTGCCTTTTTAATGCAATTTCTCAAGCACTCCCACATCTCGTGAACATGCGTAGGCGTAGACAGGAAAATAACACTTCTCTAGACTGTCAGCCAAACAGGATTAAAGGTTAAAAGAAAGTGCATGAGCCTAACGAGTACGGTGACTAATGCCTTAAAAAGCATCCCGGTTGTGTCGAGGCGAAGACATGACGACACGTTTAAAGGAACGCAGGTGCCAGAGGCCTCTCCAGAGAAAAGCCTGCGAATGGAGAGAAGACGAGTGGAGCCAAAAAGCCCCACCATCGGAGACAAGAACGTCCTGACAGGAAGACCCCAAGGTACGAGACCTCAGAGGGGGCTGAATCAGCGGAGGGAAGTTTCACACATGGAGTGGAAGGTGCGGCGTGTTAGAGCTGACTCAAATCTCTCTACTACAAACAACAACTGCATCCGCCTTTGTCCTTCCTGCACTGGTAGACTGTTGAGTCGCCGTTCCTTGGTTAATGAAAGCAAGGGCTTTAGATACTGCATGTAGTCTGCACTACCGTCACTGTAGTTGCTGGAGGCGTTTACTCTGTTTCTTCGGAACATCTCCAAAGCCACAGCCCAACAAGTTCGTCACTAAACTCAACATTCCAAGCAGATTCGTGGTGGTTTTGTGGTGAAAGGTTCCCGCACATGTGACAGTGCAGATCATCGACATGTCAAGGGTGCAGATGTATTGGGGCGCCAAGACAAACTCTGTCAATCCCTTACAGTTACAAACGTCAGTTTCCACACTTCACATTCCATCACTCACCCACCCCTTCCCTCGTCCCCCAACCCATCAACGAGCACGGCCACGACCACGACCACGACAACGATGATGATGATGATGATGATGATGATGATGATGATGATGATGATGATGATGATGATGATGATGATGATGATGATGATGATGATGATGATGATGATGATGATGATGATGATGATGATGATGATGATGATGATGATGACGACGACGACGACGATGACGACAACTGCGACGACAACAATTACGATAATGATGGTAGTGGTTGTGGTGGTGAGTGTCATCGTCGATTGTTCATGTTGTTGTTCTGAGAGTTTATTTAAAATCTGTAAGCGCTTCATTCATACCATATAATTATCTGAGGACATCAGCTGTAGGTTGCAATGATGGAACAACAGAGCGCCTGTAAAACAGTTGCTGCGGCATTGTTTTAAACCTGCCCAAGAAGCGTCTTTCAATACCGTATCATCCACCCAGGATTTGTCCTGGCTCACTATTCTCTTTCGTTTTCATTCCCACTTTTTCGCCGCTTCCACTCACCCACCCACTCACCCACCACCCACCACCCCCTTTTCCCTTCGTCCTCCCCCACCCTCCACTCCTCCCCTCTTTCCTTCTCCCCTCACGGGCTTCCCTTTCGTCGAGTGTTACCCTACTACTTCCACCTTTTAACATTTTCACGTTCTGCTTATCCCCACCCATTCGTGTCTTTTAATTTCACAAATCGGTGAAACAGGAGGTGATCCTGTTTCAAACGAAATCCGATCGTCGACAACAATTTGTGACGCAGACCGTGACCTTTCAACCACTCAGTTTTCACACGTTTGAAAATATAAACTCCGTGCGAGCATGGGTCATTTCGAAAGCAGACTTTTTCGTTGGAAGCCGCGGTACCCAAACACGCGCAGTCGTTTCCTAGCGACGATGGCTTCAAGGTCAAGGGTGCAAGTATCAATCCGCCAAAGCAGAGGCCAGCCTCCACACGGCTAGATTGGCGCGATCCGTCATTTCATCAGAAAGAGTGTTGACTAGACTCGTAATTGGACTGGCAGTGTCCCTAAGATATTCCCATCTTTCTACATAAAACATTGTCCCAGAGGTGCACGTCGATACTATGTAATGCTGTCGCGGTGCCGACACATGATAAAGTGGCTTGCTTTCCACGAAGGTAGGTAACATCATTGGCACGACTTTCCAACTGTGGAAATTTTGCCAGCAAAGGATAAAAGAATCAGTGCAGTTCGGGGGCGCGTTGTTGAGTCTACCTAGTTTGCAAATAACAGGCCGGTGTCAACATGTGTCACACATTTGACTGCCGTTACATCTGCTTTCAATATGTTGACACATATTGACACTGGCCTATTCCTCGCAAGATCTTGCAAGGTTTCTAGCGTAAGCAACGCCCCCACTATCGGTTGTCAACTACCAGCACTAGTGCCGAAAGCGACTGCCAAAACGAAGGTGGATAATGGTGGTGATGAATGGAGTTTTACGGCCTCTTCAGCCCATGTAGGCTATGCAAGGCCATTAATCTCGAAACTCACTGGAGCAAGAGCTAATCTAGCCCTGACTTCCCTAGTTATTCACCTCATACGAAGCGCTTAGGAATACACTGTGGATCTATTCTACCCCCAACCCACAGGCGTAGCAAATGTGGAACAGTGAACCCTGTGAACTTGTTGTACGGAGAGCAAAACAGACTACGTGAACATGAATGACATGAGAAGTCAGGGGGGTTTTCGTTCACCACATACTTTCGGGGAATGGCTCCTTCATAAGGTGAGACACATCGATGTGCCTCCGAGGCTTCCAGGGCAAAGCTCGCACTCGCCTCTCGTTTATTGCAAGGTCCTTGTTGGATACTAGGGTAGGCAAAGCGCCCTAGCAACGGTAGTCGGGTCGAAAAGGGGAGTTTCATCGTAAACTCTACGGGCCAGTTTCCTTACAGCCTAGGTACTAAGCACAGGGAAGTACAAGAACTGAACGGAGCTTTATTTGTGAAAACCATCGACCCATTGCTCATACATATGATTTCAAGTAAGTAAGAGAACTTACAACTGAACATAATAAATAGTGCACATCGCATGTCAAAACAATTTTGGAAACTTTTTCCGTGGTTCAAAAAAATCTCTCTCAACGGACTTCTGATTATTTGTGCTGCCACAGCTGAAAGGCATGGGGTTAAAACATTGCCAGCAATCTTATTTTTCGAGCATTAGTGTCTTTCGTTAGTGCTATACAAACATGTAAACTAGAACTTCTACGCACAATGTTTCAAATATAATTTCCTCTCGACTGTTCATAAGCTCTGCATGTTAATAAAAACTGCTTAACATCTTCCAAATGTTGACAAAATTGGCGTAGGAGGTCCTATATATCCTTGTATCTCCCATTAACCTTCCAGTCGCTCACACCAAATCGAAAGTGGGTAAGCACGTCACGACAATTCTTCACACTAACTGTATCAACATATTTCTCTATGCCCAAGACCTTTCTAAAGGATGAATAACAAATAAACCTAGGGCTGCTGATGTTACTGCCATACTATTCTTTATGAAAACAGTATTTCAGTCTCTGCTTAGTTATCTATGCAACTTTTTGTGTTCTCCACTCCTCTGTTTATCTATACAAAACTGAACCCGAGTTTATATAGGCAGGATCGAATCGTTGCAGTCCAGTTTCTAGTGGGAAGTGCAAGAATGTTGTCAAGAAATTGCAGGTTATTGCTGAGGCGGCATTGCTCTTAATATAGCGGACAAGGCTCAGACCATTGGTCCTGCCATGAGGGAGAGGATCACATCCCTCGACGGTAAGGGCAAACAAAAGGTGCTAATTTTCACATGGCCACTTTTCACCCATCGATGGCTTCTCACACCATGCAGTTCTACACGCTGGTTCATTGGGTTACTCTTACCATCACTCCAACACCATCTCAGCTCTCTGAGAAGTATGCAGCCAGGCTGCGTGTGATCGCGCCAAGGTAAACCTCCACGGCTTTCCCAGCTCAGCCCTCAGCTGGTTACTCCTGGGTGGGAAGAGCTGGACAATGGGAGTTTAGCACCTTGCTCGAGGACGCACTCTCGGATCTCTGCAGCTCCGAACGCTGCAAGCAACTGCAGGTCGAGCGTGCCAACAACACGGCTACAGAGGATCCCACACAGTGGCGTGCTGTGCTTCCTGGGACTACCTACGGTCAAGCTCCCGGCTAGGACCGTGAGAGCTCCATGACCCCTGGTTTCAGCTGACCAGGGGCCTTCTAGCGTCAGCAGCCCGACGCGAATCTCTGTCGTTGGCAGACATTTTGACTTTAGTGACAGACACCGTGTTGATGCTTTGTGGAATATAACACGAAGGTGTACAAGACATAAAAATCACTTTTTGAATTATGTCTTGCCACTCCAAGTGTTACACCTTCAGAGGTTCTCGCGAATTAGTATTATTATAATTGATCCTGAAACCTTTTTGTTTCATGAAAGTTTTTATAAGAAACGCATTTTTGTTTGCTTGCATGTTTGTTTATTTGTTTTGCATATTATTGTCTTGTATTTGGGGGAAAAGTCTAAGCGCGCGCGCGCACACACACACACACACACACACACACACATGCTCACTCGCT
>JAWQFJ010000620.1:135000-152500 GCA_034096865.1 Theodoxus fluviatilis
ATGTCAGAATTGTCACATCTGTTGAATGTATATTCCGGACTATCGCAGGTCGTAGGCCTATATAGCTAAAACCTTTTAGGTACCGTAATCTTGAAAGCACAGTTTCCCTATTCAGTACGTATGGACGCCCGCAGAATAAGCAGCTGTTAAACCCGTCATACACGAGGCGATTCCACACGTTCCACACTGACGCTTCGTGCGCAGTGCTCATCGCTTCCCTCGTGCATGGAGGGCGGTGCTGCCAGGCCGCGCAGCAGCGTGTGGAGTGGAATGAAATAGAAACTAACTATTATGCGTTGAGTCGCAAGCGTCATCCAAAAGTATCTTCCAATCGCTGCGCGTGTTACTGATGCGGCTCTGCAAGTGACCAATAATTCAATCGCGGCATCTACGATGTGAACGAACGAGATGGCGAAGTTGACTGAGCTATACAGAGAGAAGAAAATTCTTTACATGATAGATTCACCACTGCGCGAGGCAAGGTGGTAAGGAAACGCATACAAGCTAGTCCATGGATGCTGCCAGCGAATGTGCCAAGCGTTTAGTCGCTAGCCACATCACGACGGTGACGCGTGAAGCTTAACGAGGAGCACAGCAGAAACTGTGCGTTGTTGCTACTAAAATCGATCCATTTCCTTATTAGCACGGCTTTCGATTATTGACAAAAAAACGTCTACATATCCTCGGATATAAACTTTTTTTATCCCAGGAAAGATTAAGTTGCATTGCGACCGATTGCTTTCCACATTGCGAGATCAACTTCAGTTTCTTGACTCATGTATACCCACAAAAGAATATTTCATTCATTCTTCAGTGGCCTCTGCGTAGCTAGTGCGGGTCACTGTGAAATGGCGAAAAGTCGTTTTCTGGGAACGGCCATCTCCAGAATGTGGATAAAAGGTGCGAGTTGTATTCCCTAGCAGGACTACAGTTATATTTGTGGACGAAATACAGGATTGTGATAGAGTAAAACGTGCTAAAGCGTAAACAATGATAACATCGGATTTGTCAGCTACAAGATAATTAATTTTGAAGACAAATTTAATAGAAAACAACGTGTTTCTGGTACAAACACTTACTTCAAATTTGTGTAGAGCCACAGCTAGGACAGCTCCCTGGAAACTTTACATAGGATTTGGTCGAACACTATTCCTGCCTGTTAACCTGGTGTTCCTAGCACAGTCACACAATCGCAGAGCAGTCTCTACACGCTGAGAAGACTTTGAAACCATGTTTTTCTTCGAGGAAATGTCACCTGAACATTTGATAGCCTTTGCACACCGCTCAGTGCTAAAAAAGCACGTTTTGTTATGAGAAGTCCTACAGTTCGTATAAATCTGGCGCCCACTCCAGTGCGTAAAATGTGTGTGTGTGTGTGTGTGTGTGTGTGTGTGTGTGTGTGTGTGTGTGTATCTGCTGTCTTTTGCCTTTTGATGCCATCTCGCTTTACGTCTGAAATAATCTCTTTGACTTTTGCAAGTAGTCCCACTACCAATGATGATATCTCATCAGCAACCTGTCTGATTTCACATTTGAAACTTCGTCTCATTTATGAACAAGTGCATTTCAAATCACAACTTTATCCTTGCGAAGCGAACAAGGTCGTCAAGTAGGAAACTTTTTTGTTGAAAAACACAAGAATGGCTGACGAGGCAAGCAATGTGCATTTTCACCTCAATCACTTTATTGAGAAACTTCTGGCCGCAGGGAAGATGACGGGAATGTCCACAACACCTCCTCGGCTCCCTGGCAAACTGGTGATGCCTCTACCGACGGTAGTACCTGTTCAAAGGAAAAGATAATAAATGCACTGTGACTAATAAAGTTGTTAAAGCTTACTATAATGGCAATGCAGCGGAAAAATGTGGCCCAAACAGAGAGAAAGAAAGAATATCAAAAAGGCGAGAAAAGGGAACAGATTGGGAGCAGGAGATGAATGAGTGCGGCAGGAAAAAAGAGGAGGAGGAGGAGGAGGAGGAGGAGGAGGAGAAGGACGAGGACGAGGAGAAGGACGAGGACGAGGAGAAGGACGAGGACGAGGACGAGGAGAAGGACGAGGACGAGGAGAAGGACGAGGACGAGGACGAGGAGAAGGACGAGGACGAGGAGAAGGACGAGGACGAGGAGGAGAAGGAGGACGAGGACGAGGACGAGGACGAGGAGGAGGAGAAGAAGGAGGAGGACGAGGAGGAGGACGAGGACGAGGACGAGGAGGAGGACGAGGACGAGGAGGAGGACGAGGACGAGGACGAGGAGGAGGACGAGGAGGAGGACAAAAACGAGGAAATGGACGAGGAGGAAGAGGAAGAGGAGGAGCAGAAGCAGCAGAAGCAAAAGAAGGAGCAGCGGATGGAGAAGAGCAGGACGACCAGGAAAAGGAGGATGAGTTGGAGGACGACGACGAGGGGAAAGGCAAAAGCAAAGTCAGGAGTAACAACTGGATCAAAACCAGGAGAAAACGCAGGAAAAAAAGAAAGAGGAGGAAAAAGAGGAAGATGTGCAGAAACAGAAGCAGAGTGAACGGCAGGTGAGCTAGGAGCAGGAGGAAAAGGTACAGGAGCAGATACAGAAGAAAGAAGAATGTGAGCACAAAGACAAAGGAGAGGACGAATTACGTAAGCGCAGTAAGGAGTTCATAATGTGTACACATGAAAAGGAAGAAAAGACAAAGAGCAGGATAACTTTATGCAGAAAATTCTAACAACGCATAAAAGGCAGAAACAGCTAAGATGTGGACGCAAGGAATAGGAGATGGAGAATAAGTCACAATTAGGAGAAAGGAGAACGACAAGAAATATAGGATGTGAATGAAAATAACGCAATCACAAGTACACGCCATCAAAAACAGGACGGCAGTTTAGAGCAACAGTCCAATAGTACAAAGTGGCCAGGGCATTGGAACTCTTGAAGTCCCCACAAGACATGCAAGTATCTACATCATAGACAATGAGGGAGCGCGTCAACAACAGACCCAATGATACTGCGTCATCGTTAAGAACACCTTGCTGTCATCCTAAATAATGCCATCTGGACTTCGTTGCCTCAATGCTGTTTACGCCATCCCGCTGAGGGTTGGGGGTGAGGCAATGTCTCCCTTCGCCATTTGTAAGAGGCGAACAACAAGGGATATGGAGGCTGACCAGTTCTAGTGAGTTTCGTTCTCAAATGTCTTGCATAGTGTACAAATGATGGCAGGCGGTAAAACTCCGTTTACCATCACCATAATCGCCATAGCTGACGTGGTGAGTTTACGGGCCACCACCATTGCTGTGCCAGCTAGGGACTCACGGGCGACGGCCTCCTCTGCGAATGGTCTCCTTGCAAGTTTCACTCCTGTCTGCCTCGTCCAGGGCCTTGCAGCAGTCCACGCTGTTTTCATCCATACCGATCGTCTTGACGCCTCCGTCGTCAAGGAGACAGCGCACCTCGCAGCCCTCAACTTTCTTGTGCTCCAGCTTGCATTTTTCCTTGAAGTCTGGGACAGATAGAGGAAACAAGGTATGACCATTGCACAAGGGAAAATGCCCTTTTAGTTTACCTATACAGCACATGGCAACATCAGATAAATTCCATAAGACTCATTGTGTTTGCTTTGCTCATAGATATGTTAGAAACAATGTTTGACCAGTCTCCTCGCATGGCGCTAGGATTTTCTTACAGTCAAAGCGGTTCGATAGGATTCCTGCCTAGCTGTGAGAGCTCGCCTATTCTGTTACATCTTAATGCGACATTCTAACAACTGCCAGAGAGATACAACAAAGCAATCATTCAACGCATTAGTGCTTACTGAAAAAACCCAGGACGTCAAAGAACACCTCTGAGCAAATGTCAGGCCCGTGGTACCCAAAAGCGAATTTTGTTGCCATCGTTGTAACGGCTTCACAAGGTGCTACGACTGTTTCCTGATGCGCCGTGGCTTGTATTAAACTCAATTTTCCCCACCCCTCTCTGGTTTGAAATAAACACGACCAGATACTCTTTGTCTTTAACCGCCAGGGTATAGAGAGGGGAAATATCTGTCATTTTTTTCATCGTTGCTTCCTCTAGAATTGACGACTAATTGCGATTTCTGCGAAGAGACTGTTCGGTTCAGCAGGTTTTTCCTCTTAGTTTTGACGGTTTTTTGCCGCAACAAAGCGTTCGAGACAAAAGCGACAAAATACCAAAAGTGCAAGAGCCAACGTGATAAAAGGAAATGCTTGTTACAATGGGTTGGCATTTGTTGAAGGACGATGATTTCTTTGAAAACAGAAAAACTTTCAAGCCTATTAAAACTGCTCAAATACGGCAACGATCTGTACCAAAACAGTGTGAAAAGTCACATTGTTATGGTTCAAAAGACAGCTGCCATCACTGTATACACTTCCTTCTCAGTAGCAGTTCCTGTACAAGCATACCCTACACATAAAACCATACATCTGACAAATGTACTGCCGAATAAACTAGGATGTCGTCCTGAAATTGCCACACCAAAGTATATGCGTGGCCACTAGTGGAGGTGGAGGTTCCAGCGACGGTGATAGTGCTGGTGGAGGCGGAGGTCCTGGTGAATGTGGTGTTAGGGATGGTAGTGGTGGAGGTGGCAGTGGTGGAGAAGGTTGTGGTAATGGGAGTGGCGGTAATGGTGGTGGTGATGGTTAGTGATGGACGCAATAATTGTGGAGGGAGAGGCGGAGGAGGATGGATGGATGGATGGATGGGATGGATGGGATGCACGGGATGGATGGGGTGGATGGGGTGGATGGAGACCGCGCATGGAGACTCAATTGGTCTATTCTGACCCTTCAACTCACAGGGGGCAAGAGGAGGAAGGAAAGAAAAATGGAGGGAAGAGAACGATGCAGGAAACAGAAAGAGAAAAAGAAAATAATGGATTGAAAGGTCATGTTGGAGAGAGAGAGAGAGATAGAGAGAGAGACAGGCACAGAGAGAGAGAGAGAGAAAGAGAGACGGACGGACGGACGGACAGACAGACATACGGAGAGACAGAACGACAAACAGACAGACATACAGACAGACAGAGAGAGATAGAGATAGAGATATAGATAGAGAGAGAGACATACAGACAGACAGACAGACAGACAGACAGACAGACAGACAGACAGACAGACAGACAGACAGACAGACAGACAGACAGACAGAGAGAGAGAGGGAGAGAGACAGACAGACAGACAGACAGACAGACAGACAGACAGACAGACAGACAGACAGACAGACAGACAGACAGACAGACAGACAGAAAAGACAGAGAAAGAGACAGAGTGAAAGAAACAGAGAGAGAAAGAGACAGAGAGAGAAAGCGACAGAGAGAGAAAGCGACAGAGAGAGAAAGACAAGCAAAAGAGACAAAGAGACAAAGAGACAAAAAGAGAAAGAGACAGAGAGATGAAGGGAATCAGAAGAAAAGGTTCCAAGAACGGAGAAATATAAACCACGGAACACTGACAGTGCGCTGTGCGTGAGGAAAAATATCTGCTTGACGCATTTATCTCCATATTCCTATTTTGTCACTTGAAGAATGAGGCATGGGTGGTGGATATGTCGAGTCAACGCCCTAGCAACAGCTTGGTGCTGTAGCCGATCTGGTTACGGCGCCAGCTGCTTTTTCATGCCATCAAAGTTACAAGCCAACGAAAACGGGTGTCTTGTGTTCTCTGTGTCCTTTGAGTGCCTACGAAAAAGCAATAAATAAAACAAAACAAAATAAAAAACCACTCGTGTTTTGTGAAGATTAGTGGCACGTTTGAAATTCTACACGTCAGTGATGAACAAAGAAAACATCGATTTGAACTACGCGATCATCAGCCGAGTAAGGCGGGTTGCTGATCCTGAATTCGCGTTACTGTGAAAGACGTGCAACATTGCTCCTGAGTTTTGCTGCGACATGCCCTATGGTACATTTCATCCATTACAAAACTATGTATATCGAGTCCAGTCTTTATATGATTCAAGTTACACAACAATGGCATGAAAGAGAAGGGGGAAATGTCAAAGCAACCAAAGGCGCAGCTTTTTTCTTTAACACAGAGAGACTTTCTTAAATAAAAATACAAATGTGGTAGCTCGGATTTCGACTTTTCAAGTTTCACGCAGTTAAAAATACCCAGAAATAACTATGACACTGTGTTGAAGACATCGATGTAGGGGCCTGAGCTAATATTGATCAACTACACTAGCGTCAGTCGAGGATGGGTTGTTTGTCACCAGAGGTCCTCTTCAGGTCTTATTTTGTACAGCTCCTCCCCATGCTCTTGTATGCATTGAAAGATTAGGGACTTGGCAGCTGCATATCAATATATCAGTTTCATCTAACAGCTGCTTCAAAAGACATCGTACACCCTGAGGATACAGTTTGACTCTAGTGATAGTCTTACAGCGGACGATCTACGAACACTGTTGCGGCAGTTATCTGAACGATGAAGAACTGGCTGAACATACCACAACTCCAAGAAAAGAGGATTTCTTTTTTTAAGTCTACAACTTACTGTTATTGAATGCGAGCGAAATAAAATTAACCAATTGACAGAAATTCGTCAGTGTTAGGGTTTCTTTTGATTGGGTTATACTTCGCTGACTGGTTGAAAAAGGACAATATGATATTCTCGAAATATAACATGTCAGTTATTAGTTATTTAGTACTGAGCGCCAGAGATGAGGAAGGGGGGTAGGGGGTGGGGGTGGGGCGGATTGAACACGAACTTGATTTTTGCTGCCACGCACGCACGCCCATATTATTGCAACTGTCGCGGCTGCAACATGGCCTAAATTCTGCCATTTGCGCACAGTTTTCTTTGTCACCTAGAGAGTATCGCATCACACGATCCCCGGGAATGTACACAACGGTTCGCTGACACAGGGAGCCAGATGGCCTATAATCACACTTCCCGATGTTTCTGTTGCATGCTTCCGATAAACTGTGCCACAAATTTACCAACCAACGATCAAACGAACGGAATCTCTCGCTTATGGAAGCTTCTGAATATCACAAAGCGTGGAGCCCCAGGTTAAATGATCAATGTTCACAGTATACATCAAGTACCATGGCATTACTTCACAAACAAGGCTCGTATTTGTATTGCAACCGCTCAGTAATCAATGGCACTGGTCAAACGACCGAGCGCGAAGTGGAACTGTGTTTTTTTAAGCTAGACGAAAGCCTGATTTTAAACAAGGGAACAAACGCATGGCGGCATGGGGCACGGTGATTGAGACACACATCATAAATCTCACTGTCCATTGCATCCACGTTGCAGAGGCTGAGATCGAAACCACAGAGTCTCTTAATTAACTAACTGTAACCTTTCACCACAAAGTCAGTCGTTTATCGCCCTTTTTTGCGATTTAGACGTATGCCTACTTTCAAAAAGATCAGAGAACAAACTGTCCCATGGTGCAAGAAGGACGAAAATGGTCAATTTAGAAGGAAAGAAAATGCAATTAATAATCTGTACCGTCGTAACTTGCATTGTGAAAAATAGACACGAGAAATCGTCTGCCAACAGGTTTTGTTTATGTGACATGCCTCCCCTGGAAGATCTCTGCTAGCGTGCATATGGATAATATCCAATCACACTCACTGGATTTACATGTAGAAGCAAGATAGGTTCCTTGAGTCTTCTATGAATTTGCCTCATCAGATTCAACGTGTGTGGAAGTGAAGTGCCTTAATTTAACTTTCTTTTTCAGTAAGTCACAACAGTATTAACGATTATGATAACACGTATTTAGATAATTAATCAATTCAAATGGAAACCACATTTTTTACATGAAGATGTAGAGCCAAAGTAATGACAATCTCATTCTACTTCTTTCTATCTTTGTTCGTCATGTTATCGAAATAATGTAAGGTAACAAGAGACTAAATTTGTTGGGCCACAGTTTAGGCGTCCGAGTAAACCAACACTGGACTATGAAGGACATGAAGAACCACATCATACAATGTGTCAAAGTGTTAGGTGATTCCAGTAGGTCGTTTAAGATGCCTAGCGCTCGATGGCGCTTGGTAGTGCTCAGCTCATGAACGGCTTGCCAGGCGAAGCACCATCGAGCGCTCGATAGCCCGCTGTGAAGGTGCTACTCATGTAGATTCAAAATGGCTACTTTTGGAGAATGGAAGGAAATCGCCATCAAAGATGTGCGCTGTTGCACAGGTTTCGATCTATGATTAACACCTAAGCTGTGCAAGAAGTTCATGGGGTCAGGCTGATTTTTGGTTTATTTTTTATATAAGAATAACTGCTCTGAAATAAATACCTTGCAAGATGTGAGTAATAATTTCGCAAAAGAATTCTGAAACTGTTGAAGGGAGGAAACTCTATAGCTTATAAACCCTTCATTTGTTGTGTAACCTCCCTTGATGTAACTTTCGATAAATTCTTGCTTACGCTGTAAGTCAGCACTGTTGTTTCGATAAACTTTTCTATTCGAGCGGTGTCGAGCCTTGATGCACAGCTGCAGCATAATATATCTTATCAGCTTCCTCAAGAAACGACAAGTCTACGTGCCGCGAAGATGAGAATGAATCGCTGTTGCCATCTTGGTTTGCGCTCGGTCAAGTAAAGGGCGCGTTTGTTAGGCCCCAAATCTCGAGATTCTCCCTCGATGGCTAGTCGAGGGCGAGCGAGACGCTCCCACAGCTAAAAAACATGGGCGCGTTTGTTAGACCCAAAATCTCGAGATTCTCCCTCGATGGCTAGTCGAAGGCGAGCGAGACGCTTCTACAGCTAGAAAAACGGCCAATCATCAACAGGCAAGGCGGAAGAACATGGCTGCGTCCTTGCGCCAGAGTCGGCGAAGAAGTTGCCATAGACGAAATAACTGACGATACAGAAATCACATCAGTTTTTCACTTCATAGAACACACCATGGTGTCATAACGAATGGCATGGGAACTTTTTCAGCGAAAAAAAGAGCAACCCGGGTTCAACTATAGACAATGTTGCCGAAAATGTTATGCTCGCTTCATTTCGATCATTTCAATGAACAACATTCATAGAGCGTACGTGTTCGGTGTTGCGTGTTTGCAAGCGATGAAAACTTTTCCGGCAGTGTATGTCCAGAAATAACCTATACACCTACTCCTCAAAATATACAAATGAACACTCGAACAGCAAATACTTCCGTGTACGTACACTTTTCCATTCTCGGACCCTGAGAAGCACATTACAGGCACTGTTATCTCCAAACACCAGCCTAACTCGCACTGTCTCCGCCATTTTGGCTCATCCGGGTCGACTGCAGCGGCAAGCATCGAGGGAGCTCCGGACCTCCCTCGGCCTTCCGCCTTCACGGCGAGTGCGTCCTTATGAGCGAGGAACGTAGGCAACGCCTAGACCTCGCGATTCTCTCGTAATTTTGGGCTAAACAAACGCGCCCAAGGTCGTTCAACAGTGACCAGTTTGGCACGCTGACCGCTCCATCGAGCGCTCGGTACTTTGAAGGAGCTACAGTGTTGAACTGCAGGAATATTCATAACCTCGAATCGTCCTGTAACCTACGGTTTAAGACTTTCAGAGAAAACCATAAACCACCCAACCTTGCAAGCTAACGTGTTTCCTGTCATAAATAAACTCCAGTGTTTTCCTGCAAAACATGAAATAAACGTTTCTTGGTGCTTTCTTTCATCTTAAGATGCACAACTGAATTTGTTAAATCAAACTTTCGTACAGTTTCTGTCGCCGTACCCTAGTTCGATACTCGACATTAGACATCAGGAAGTCTGGTAAAGATTCCAAACAAATCTAAAGAGGCAAAGCCATTCCTCGTTTGTCTATGCGGCAGATGTTCTTTGATATGACGTATTCTAAAGCCCCTTACACAGATGTTACTTTATTTTAAAATTATATCGATGACATCCCCCCATCCCCCCCCCCCCCCCCCCCCCCAACCCCACCCCAACCCACATAGTGGAGGTCAAGTATTCACAAGCCTACACAAATACTTGTGGAAGTTAAGTTTTCACAAGCTTACACAAATACATGCCAGGACAATTAGGGGCTGGTGCCCCAGATTTAAACACACTGAATCGTTGCAACAACCGTGAAGAATGCGATTTACGCAACTCGCTTCGACAGAAGGATAATTAACGTGCTTGATGAAGGAAACGAGATACCCGGTAGATGTCAGATTTATTAGCATGTGTTTACGCAATGTGCTGAAGGTTTCACGGTAGAAATTGAATGGACGATTAAAACGCCTCCGAAGGCGTCCAGAAAGGCAACATCACTGTTGCTGGGCATATCACGCAGCCAGAATATTCATTCAAAATACGTTAATCAAATATGAGTCCGTTTCCTCTTCCTATTTGGATCAAAACCCCGAAACAATGCAGCATAGTCTTATTCATGCAGCAGCCTATGTCACAATAATGAGGAGAAAGTGTTACCGCATTTTGAAAGATGTAATGAACAACAGGAACAACAACAAAATAGTTCATTGTAATGGCGGTCGGCTCTGCCCGATGTGAGATTTAGCAAATGTCACCATTTTGAAATAAATAATCATCGTCTGTCACATTTTAATCGCAGCTTCCCTTTGTTTCAGTGCATGTTTCTGTGTGTGGTTCGGAGGGGCCACTCAACAGCAGAAAGACAAGCTGGAGCGTGTCGTGCACGCTGCTGGCAGGATCATTGGCCGTGATCTGCCCTCCCTAGCCTCTATCTACGCCCAGCGCATAGTGCGCAAGTCCCGTAAGATTGTGGCGGACCCCTCCCACCCTGCTTGCTCCCTCTTCCAGCTCCTTCCCTCTGGCCGTCGTTTCAGGTCCCTCAAAACGCGCACATGCCGTTTTCAGAACTCGTTCTTTCCCACGGCGGTGACGGAGCTCAACGCTGTCCAGAACCTCCCCAGGCAGCTTTGCCGCCGCTGATCCTGTCGGCGGTGCGCACACACTTCTCCACATCTATGACAGTGCCACTTTCTCTTTTGTGCTTCCTCTGTGTTATATGGACTGCTTCTGAGTGTGGTTGGGGGTGGGAGGAGGGGTGGGGGAGGGGGTGGGGGTGGGGAAGGGTTGGTCTTCTTGTAGTTGCGCTGGGTTGTTTTTGTATTGTTCTATTGTATTCTTTTGTGTGGTGACGGGGGGTGGGATGGGGGTGGGGGGGTGGGGGGGTACGTCTTAGTGGTCTTGTCTCTGTTCATATGTATTATTTATTGTCACTTAAAAGGGGGGTGGGTGGGTGGGTGTATCATCTTAGTTTGTTCCTCTTTTGTCAACAGTTCTTAAATAGTAACTTTAATTGTTCATTGTATATTGCCCCATTTACCAGTTAATCCTTTGGTTTCAGGTGCAGTCTTATCTCTTGTCTGTGTGCAGCTGCGTGAGTGAGGTACATCGGGAAATGTCCATGTTTTTTGCATAAACGGCGTGTTAGGGTGTGTAAGCGATGCGTGTGTTTGGCTTTTTGTTTTGTTTCTTTTTTAGCCTTCATCACTTAGTTTTCCTCGTGCTCGTTTTTTAAATGATGTCACTTGGCGCAATAAATTACTGTGTACTGTGTATAAATTACTGTGTACTGTGTACTGAAATAAATTAAATAAATATGTGTGGCTCATTCTTTAATCTTCCACTACTAGTTTAGCAAAGAAATGCTTCTCGGACTCATACGTTGATGTAACATTACAAAGGTAGATTATTTGATTCCGAAACCTACATAAGCAGTGCATGTAAGCAGAAAGTGTACGTCATCCACTTCAGCCTTTCCACTCGATGTACAAATGAATGTTTTGTACTTTGAGTGTACATATTTACGTGCATACAGGTTGCTGATGCTTGACCAAAACCTACATGATTTCTGAACTTTTCTGTGTCTGAGCAGCACATGTATTGATCTTGGCTATGAATGTTTTCATAAGTGTTTTATAAATCAAGTATCTCTTGCTTCTAGGCGCATTGCAAATTCAACTTCGTTGACATCGGTATATGATTCTGGATTTGAACGCTTTTGTTGTAAACGTAATGTGAAATGCCTGCGGAAGGTTCGGGAACTGTCCCTCCTTTGTCTGTGGGAGGGGATGGAGGCGATTTATGCCTTGTCAGCGCGCAGAGGGTCTGGGGGTCAGAATTAGTCAGCTGCTGGGGGGAGGGGACTGGAAACTCCCCATCCCACTACGCAGTAACCAACTGACTACCGATTGGTCCTCGTCAGCCAGAGAGGGCGGGCGTCCCTTCCAGTATGCCGACGTGGCAATGCAGAAGTCGCTTAGAATGTTCCCGAACCCAAGCACGGCACTATATAAACGTATGTAAATGATAGGGCAAGGTCACTGGAAACTGAGAGCGCTAGGGAGGCTGTAGGAGCCGTAGTGAGGCGCAGCCTGAGCGGCAGGAGTGACCGCTGTGGGTACATGAGTGACCGGTGTGGGTACACGAGTGACCGCTGTGGGTACATGAGTGACTGCTGGAAGCGATGACCAGTCCGGGATAAATAAAGATCCTGTAAGAAAACTCACACCAAAGTCCTGCTTCTGCTTTCCTGGCGCAAGCTGGGACGGACCTCAAGTAGCAGACCACTTACCCGCAACACTTTCATAAATGCATTGGTGTTTGGTATTCCTTTGTTGACCCACACAGTTTGACTTCTTTCAACAACAAAATAGACCAAAATGCAATGCCAAATACGATACAGATGTTTGTCGACATTTGCGTCGACTTCCCTTTATAACTGCCTCTAGAGCAACGAATGTCTTCATAACATAATTATAAACTGTTCTTGCAACTGATGATATTTACTCTAGTGACAACAGTAATACAACGTGGATTTGTTACTGGCTAACATCATTTTTCTGGATACAGTGCTTTAGTTTTTGCATCATTGGGATATATCTTAATATGGTTTAAACCGACACTAAACAACGAATTAACTACAATATTAGTTACTGTAATATGACCTTAAGAACAAGCACGGTGAAACCCGGCATTTAACGCCTGAACTACTTCGGGCAAACCACTTCAAATACTCAGAAACATTATCTATTAATTTTGAGGGTTTTCTTCTTCTTTCTTTTGTATTTTAAATTATGTTAATAAACAATTTGGTTCAACAAAACTAGACACGCATTTCTGTCCAATGCCAATCTGAAAGATGTGCAAAACAAAAAGTATTATTTCTTCCGATGATCAATAAACCACCCTGTAAAAGTAGAACAATTTCCTACCCGGTGTCGACAAAGTTTGCTGCAGTTTGACGTTTCGTGTGCTGAGTGAATTCTTTAAAAGCGTCTGTCTGTTTCTCTTACCATTTGGGAACAAGCTTCACTTGAGAAAGTTCTGTGTCTAAAGAAAAGACTCGCAGGTTTGATACCTTCGAGGTGCCACCTGCAAACATGTGATCCGGAGTGTGCTCAAATTCAAGTGGTGGAGAACTAAAAAGACATATATACCAATTTCATCTAAATTCTATTTAGCTTTATGTGCTCTTTCACGCAACCTAAGCATTTTATTTGACCATAAAACGTCTAACTATTGGATGAACATGTGCGCAGTCTCACAGTAAGTTTCGTGTTTGTGGTGGTTGCACTTTGTTGTGACGACAAAGGCAAATCAAATGTGCACACGTGCTCCAATGGATCCAGGGGCGCGTTTGTTAGGCGTAGAATCTCGAGAGAATCTCCAGGACTAGGCGTTGCCTACGTTTCTCGCTCATTAGCCGTAGGTGCGTCTCGTTCGCCCTCGACTAGCGTAATCCTTCAGCTTTGTCAGTGAACATATTGCATCCTGACCTTACAGTGATGAAAAAATAATGGAAGGGGGGGGGGGGGGGGAATTAAAACATCCTACATGTCAGTTCACAGCAAGTATTTCACCGCATTGTCCACGGGACTTGTGACAAGAGTTTTACAAATCTATGCACAGTTTTTGTGACAGAGATGACAATTTGTCATGGCTGTCAAAAGCGTGTGCAGTTCTTCTAGCTGTGTATTTTTAAAAATCATATTTTATCATGTCAGTGACACTGCAGTAGATGACAGTGAAACCCTAAGTCAAAATTCAAGCATGCAGCACTCCAGAGAGGGAAAGTAATGACACAAATGAACAATGCTCGAAAGACATCACTGTCGTTTAATGCAACCACTAAATCATCCAGCCGTGAATAGAATTCGTGCGATCAGGCGTCTGTGTCTATGGTCAAAAGATCCACAAATATATAGCAGGCAATGTCCCTCTCATCCCACCCCCCACTCACCCGTCCGCCATCTCCAAGAACGGCTATAATAATCTATAATCAATCTGATTCGAGTAGGCTACTTAATGCAATTTTCAATCAAATGTGCAGATCAAGGAGGACATTATCAGCGAGATTCCTTTTAGGAAAAAAAAGTATTGAGGAATAGCACCCGGCATCCTGATGGAATATGGGGAGCCTCAGAAAATAAGATGGGCAATTTACGTGGACAGTGAGTGCAATGATGTGGTGCCATCACAGTCCATCACACACGAGAGTGTGTGCATCGTGAATATGTCTCCATAATGCATTAATCATGTATATGTTAACCTTCACACTGTATCTTACAATGTTCAGCAACTTTATGATACAACAGTCGTGAGGGGGGGGGGGGGGGGGGGGGGGTAGGTGGGTGGGTGGAGAGAGCTGAAGGGAGAGCCACTCACCAAAATCCTGGGCAGGAGAAGGCTTGGACAGTGCCAAGGCGACCAGGGCCGACAGGACCAGCAGCAGCAGTGTTCTCCTCATGGTGGGGACTGGAGGACTGGCCAGCCCGACTCCCGCTTGCCCCTTGTCACCGATCGCCCCAGGCGTGTCCGCACCGACCCAGCTGTGTCTAGCTTAGCGTGAGAGACATCGAACTCCATTCAGGCCTTTGCCTGCCTCAGCAAAGTCCAAAACAAAACGTTCTTGAAGAAAGTTGATAAGAAGTCCATTGGAAAAGCTTTAGATTCCCTTGAATAGTTTCAAGCAATGACGTGTGGAGGTGTTCTATTTCTGATTTAGAACATTATTGGTTTATATTGTATTATAATTATGTTTGTGTGATTTGTCAGAATTTGATAAGATTCCTATCATTTCTCTTGTTTTGGAAATTTCAATTTATCTTAAAACCAAGTTAAATATTTTATTGAAACTCATTGATTGGTATACTAAACACACACACACACACACACACACACACACACACACACACACAAACACACACACACACGCACACACAGACACACACACACACACACAGACACACACAACACACACACAAACACACACACAGACACACAGACACACAACACACACACACACACACACACACACACACACATATTCGATATGTCCTGGGGAATTGGCGTGTAAATCATGCAGATTGTCTCACTGCCGTTGATTGTGGTGTGCGCTGCATACACCATCATCATCACCGCCATACATGCCATGCAGCGTCCATCCAGCCACGGATCTGCAGCGGTCCCCTTTTTTTTGTTAACACCGTCACTGCTCTGCTTTTGAATCAGTTGCGCCAGTGAGGACACACCTGAAAGTTCTCACCTGTCCACGTCTGCATCCAGCAAAACCAAAAATCTCCGCCACACCTACATGTACATCACGCTCCCACCTCACCTTCCCCTCCCCTGGCAAGCCCCCTCACTCGCATTCTGTTTCTCCTTTATCCCTTCTTTCCTCACGAATGACTGGTCGATGTCCTGGCATGTGCTACTGTGAGGCCTGCGCTCTCCGAATTGATTCTGAACAAAAAGCAAGACCGGATTTTAGACCTCTCGTGCCTGTCAGCACGAGGTTGCCGAACAAACAACGCGGTACGCATTGATTCGTCAGCAAAGCAACCTGTCTCGTGGTTGTGGAGGACATTCCAGAAGGGACGTCACATTCTTGATTATTCGTTTCTTGACGAAGATTGACGTTTACGCTTTCTTGTGTCAATGTGACAAATAAGACGACAATCACATCGAATAAGTTTTTCCATGTATGCATTAAATATGTTATGTGTCGATTCCGGGCGGGATTTTTTATTGGCATAAGCAGATCAGTACTTCGATGATTCTTCATATGGCCTGACACACTGTCACATCCTTGTCAATAGTTTAATTGTCCAAGCCTACATTAACCTCTTCAACCAGAGCATGTGGGAGTCAACTGGCAAGCAATGCCTACTTCTCTTTTTCCTCCACAATTCGTTCCTTTGACAGTCTTGTATTATTCATCAGGTGTATCAGAGCTGGCGTGGCGGTTTGAGCTATCACAGACAAAGCGACGCGCAAGAGTGCCCTCTGAGACCCTTCTTGCGCACGGTACACGTTAATCGAAACTATAACAAACAGGCTGGTGCCTGCTGTGGCCACTTCACTGGAAACTATGTGACGCTTGTACACAAAAATTTTTAGAAAGAGGCACGGCAAGACTGAACAATCTCCTCCAAACCTGCTACCACTAAAGAAGGCGCTTGATTAGTAGACACTACTGCGCGTAATGCAGAGCGCGCGACATTTCTATGTCTGGCTGAGACTTGACACTTGTGTCTTGTGTCTGGACACCTCTATTCTGGTCGGCTGTCTTTGGCAGACTCCTGTTCGAAGAAGTCGTGAAAGGGTTTCTTGACATCAGCAACAATGGACTTCGTTTTGACCTGCATCTCGCTCTTCTGTTTCCATTGTGAGGAAGTAATCTTTTGAACACGAATTCATACTAATTTGATAATCCACGTGTTAGTTTAGATAAAGTATGCGATTTATTATCAAAAGTATATTTCAGTCCATAGCGCGGAAGTATGCAAACTTTCCCCTTGTTGATCGGATGTAAAATCGGCTGACCGTGTCTCGTAAAAGGCTGAGGAAATTAACGTCTTGATTTGCTCCTATTCCTATCGACGCCAGACTTTTTGAGTGGTCAGTTGCCTTTCAGGGCCCACAGAAGCTGAGAGGCCGTAAACTTGCGTCCATCAATACTAACTTAAATCCATTATTCCTTCCACAGATGTGTACCAAAGACGGATATATGAACTCTACGTGAGACGTGCGACGCAGCTTATCAATTGAGCATTGACATACTGTCTTACAATTGGAGTTTGCCAGCATTAGGCTAAAAGATCGTTTTTAAAAAAAGTATTAAAAGTGTACCTACAGATGATGGATATTCGTTTCGCCGTTAATGTTACAAATGCAATGATTCAATAAAGGAAATGCACCTTTTGGTGCGCGCACACACACACACACACACACACACACAAACACACACATACACACACGCGCGCTCGCGCGCGCGCGCGTACCAGAGAAAGTCAAAAGAAGGAGGGGGAAAATCAGTGAGTAATGTTAATTTAGAAATATTTGCCAGTGCTCATTTTATCCATGGATTTATTTGCATCAACATGCCCTCTGTTAGCAAATCCTTTCATCAAATATGCGCATATTTTTTATCAGTGTCCTTTTCGAAGTACACGTCTTGCTTGAAATGTTTGCCCTGCATCTATCACGTCACGTCAATTATGTTTTTGTTGTAAGTATACTCAGAGCTTAGCTTTAATCCGCTGTTTCCATCGGTAC